>CM065734.1:4016470-4031470 GCA_033310375.1 Conus canariensis
TAGCTACTTGGAACGATGGAGTCTGAACTAAGATCTTCTTCTTCTGCGTACGCAGGCTGATACTCCTGCGGACACTCCCTGTATAGACAGGCAAGTATTAATCCCATCTGCTCAACAAAGGGAGTGGAGTTTTGTGTGTATGACCGTTTTTTTTTTTTATCCCGCCATTAAGGCAGCCATATTCCATCTTCGGGGAAGGTGCACGCTATGTGTAACGTGTCATCCAAACCAACGGCCAAACTGGCCTTCTCTTCCGAAAGTTGGTGATGGGATTTGATGTGTGTGCAAGATGTTATGCGTGCGTTCACACACGGAACCTCGGTTTATAGTCTCATTCGAAGGACTGTATGGGAAATGGAGTCAGAACCAATGTTAATTAACTCCGAGGGAAAAATCCCCCTGTACCGAAACGGCCCGGCGGAGATCCGAACCCACAACCCTTGGATTACGAGTCCGGCGCTCTACCAACTGAGCTATTCCGGCCCCAGAACAAAGATCAAGCACTTCGGGTTGGTTCGTGCAGAAACTTTGAACGGTGCAGTTGAAACAGGGAATAACCACTTTTCATTCGTTCGGTAAAATATGTTGAACGATCATGGGAATGTGTAGAAGGAAGCATCAATTTGGACGTAAAGTTGGGACGATGTCAGGAATATAGTAGAGTCTCGTCCCCGAAGACTAAGCGACATGATGCAAGGAGAAAGTGGAACCATGACGTATTGTAGCCATGACGCAAGGAGAAAGTGAAGAGTATTGTAGCCATGACGCAAGGAGAAAGTGGACCATGACGTATTGTAGCCATGACGCAAGGAGAAAGTGGAACCATGACGTATTGTAGCCATGACGCAAGAAGTGAACCATGACGTATTGTAGCCATGACGCAAGGAGAAAGTGGAACCATGACGTATTATAGCCAAACAAAGCGCTTGGAACATTCTAGAAAGCTTTGATGTTGGGTTCTGTTTGCGTTGTTGTTGTTGTTGTTGTTGCTGCTGTTGGTGGTGGTGGTGGTGATTTTTTTTTTTAATCAAGTTTTCAAGCATTTTGGTTGGCGCTACTACCGTCATGATTCTCAAATTTTCCAGAATATTCCGTTTTAGTCCATTTGCAGAGTTGCACCATGTTTCTGGAACTTTCGATTTCATGATTAGTCGGAAAGGAAGAGAGGGTCTAAAAAAGAGTAATCAGATGAGAATGATCAACTGACGTTTTAGATTTAAATCCTAGATTGGTTGCGATCAGTGCAAAATTGTGGAGGACAAATTACACTGGAAGTTACGTCACTGATGTAGGATTTCAACCTGTGTGACAGTTGAAGGACGCTCTTTGTTTGTGACGTCATGTGAGAGCTGATCTGCGAACCTTCTGCTGGGAATAAAGATTTTAGAAAACGTGTTACCTGAGTTTGGGAATTCCTGTGTGGAACTGATTCACCAAGAGACCGGAACCAGTTCATCTGTGGCTGCACACTTGAAGTTACTGTGCCAAGGCCTTGCTTAAGGAGTCAACCATTAATAGACTGGCGCAATTAGATTGTTTTGAAAATATTTATTGTGTCTGGAAGTTGATTCTCCTCATTTTCTTTCATGTGGCCATCAAGGTAAAGCCAGGTGGTTCCAAGCAGTCAGATTAAAACAAAGAAATGGGACTATTTGGGGACTTTCAGGTTGCGCAAAGATAGGGTCACGGATGAGTGCAAAGGCCTGAAATGTGACGTCAGCTAAAGGGGAAGGTCACGTATTTGAAGATTGTTTGTGATTTCATGGGTGGAAATCCCCCAGAGTATGAGAGATAATTGGTGGAGAGTTGTTTTTTTGATCAATTATCAGTTTACCCTTCTTCTTCTTTCTTTGAGTGTCCACCTTCTTCGAGTTGAAGATTCTGACACTTGCGTGTGTATGACCGTTTTTTATCCCGCCATTAATGCAGCCATTCTCCAACCTCGGGGAATGTGCATGCTATGTGTAAGGTGTCATCCATACCAACGGCCAAACTGGCCTTCTCTTCCGAAAGTTGGTGATGGGATTTTACTTGTGTGCAAGACGTGCGTGCGTTCACACACGGAACATCAGTTTATAGTCTCATTCGAAGGACTGTGTGGGGAATGGAGTCAGAACCAATGTTAACTCCGAGGGAAGAATCCCCCTGTACCGAAATTCGAATCCGTAACCCCAGGATCACGAGTCCGGCGCTCTACCAACTGAGCTATTCCGGCCCCCAAAACCCTTAAATGCCGGCTCAAATTTACGGTAGTCCTCAAAACGCTCACATGGATTATACAGTGTTTTGGTGCAAAATCCTAATTGTGGCGTGTAGCCTGTTTTACCTCCATCAGTTTACTTCGTCCACAGGACTGATTTCACAGAAGAGGAAATTGATTCTTCGTCGCCGCACGATGGGTAGGTAGGCTCAAGCTGCGGGTGCGGAGGTTAGTGATGTGGTTTATGGCCAGAGGTGTGAGGAGAACACGGCCAGTGCCCGTTCTATTGCTCCCAGCAGAACCATCACCTCACTCCCAAGAGTCTGGCACTGAAGGGGTGAGGATTTCACTGCGGCGGCTTAATGGGGGGGGGGGGGGGGGGGGGGGGCGGGGGGGGCGGCTGTAAGCTTCCTCCTGCTTTCCGCATTGACTCACTGGTCAAGACAAGATTACAGATATATAGCCAGGGGTGGAGGGAGAGAGAGAGGATAAGATGTGGGGGGGGGGGGGGGGTTTGAGTGCGATGGGGGATACATTCTGGGCGGTTTCCTCAGTCATTCTGCTCGTGTCAGTCGGTGCAGAATTCGATCGTTCCCTCTTCTCTCCTCGGCCCTCAAGTTACCAAGGATTGTAACTGCTACTTGTATGAATTATCCCCATGTTCTACCCGTCTCTCTAACCCTTCTGCTCCTTGGCCAGAAGCCATTGAAGAAGGTTCGTATTTGTACTATAGGCCTCTTCTATTTCTAATAAGTTTTGATTTCCGTACCAGCAGTGGCTGACAAATTTGCGGTTGGTTTTGCAATGAGCGAGGCAGCAACAGTCGCTCAGCCGCTGGGGAAGCGTAGCGGTCTCGTATCAGGATGTTATCAGGACTTTCGTGACTGCTGCCTCTGTACAACCCTTCCCTTTCCTGCCCGTCTCTCCTCTCTCCCGCTCCTTGATAGTGATGAAGACAACATGGAAAAGAGTTCATTAGAAGAAACTAGACTGTATAAAATTTGCCTGTATGTTTCATCTCTCTCGCTTTTATTTATAAATATCAATGTACTTCTTGGGTTACGTAATTCGCCCAAATCTGTGTACTTCCTTGTGATTGGTAGGGAAACCCGCCGGAGTTCATCTGTTGATTTACATATTAAAACATGTCCATGATATTCAGGGGAGAGTACCGAAAGAGAATCGTGGTATATTAAAAGTTATCTTCTCCTGGATATATATTTTGTATGGTAACTTTTCTTCTGCTTCTTGGCAAAAGGGCATACGTTTTAACTGGTAGCAATTCAATTGTAGATTCGTATATATTAGTTAAACAGAGAGATGCTGCTTCAAATTACACCGTACCGGCTGAACTGAGAAATGCGATAAAAACAGTTTTCGCCGAACGTGTACATTTCTGGCAGTGGTAGGCTGAGGCAGTTTAGGTGTAGGAATGGTAGCACTAAGTCTGTGAGTATCTTCCAGAGCAGGCACAGGTATCCGTGCCAATATTCAAACCTCAGTATAAACATGTTTCGTCCGATCGCCGCTGTACAAAGTTTGCTCTCACGGATGTCAAATGGAGGCCTATGATCTCACTTTCCTCCCTTGAGCCTACAGCCACGTGACTGTGGAACGTGCTGTGATTGGCAGACATTCTCTGCGTCGTGTTCACTCTCTCGATAAGGATCGGCTCCCCAACTTCCAACTCGTTAGTAACTCCCTCAACCTGCTGCGCCAGGGGAGGGCTGATGGCCCGCGACATGTTTGTGAAGGGAACGCTGCAGGGTGGCTGTTGGCCCCGGGACTGTTTGTTGGGGGAAGCAGCGAAAGGTTGTGGAGGCGGGATTCAGTCGGGCGCGCCCCCCCTGCTGGGTTCGAGCGGCGCTTTGAGAGCCTCGTCAACAGCCTGTCAGCATCCATCCAGCGCCTGCTCCATTTATCCACCTCCGCCCCCACCCCCCACTCCCCCAACCCCCACTTCTCTAGAGCGTAACGGCAGCTTTCAGGCAGCGCTGCACGCTGCACCCAGGTAGTTGAAGGAAGAGTGCAGTGAAGGGTTTACATGAGCACACTGAAGCATGCAGCGATGTTTTTATGTGGACATACACCGCACCACATAGTGATGGTTTTATACTTACGCACTTTGGGGGCCGGAACAGCTCAGTTGGTAGAGCGCCGGACTCGTGATCCTGGGGTTACGGGTTCGAATTTCGGTACAGGGGGATTTTTCTTTCGGAGTTAACATTGGTTCTGACTCCATTCCCCATACAGTCCTTCGAATGAGACTATAAACCGAGGTTCCGTGTGTGAACGCACGCACAATATCTTGCATACACGTAAAATCCCATCACCAACTTTCGGAAGAGAAGGCCAGTTTGGCCGTTGGTATGGATGACACGTTACACATAGCATGCACCTTCCCCGAAGATGGAGTATGGATGCCTTAATGGCGGGATGAAAAACGGTCATGCACACAAAACTCCACTACCTGTCTATACAGGCAGTGTCCGCAGGAGTATCAGCCTGCGTAGGCAGAAAGAAAGAAATACTGACGCACTGAAGCAGGCACTGATGGTTGTTTACTTTGACTTGCACCGTACTATACAGTGAAGGTTTTTACATAGATATACACTGAATTATGCACTGGCGATTTTACAATGATATACACCGTAACGCGAAGTAAGGGTTTTACTTTGACATACACTGTACTGTGCAGTGATGGTTTTACTTTGACATACACTGTACCAAGTAGTAATGGTTCTACTTTGACATACACTGTCCCGTGCAGTAATGGTTCTACTTTGACATACACTGTACCGTGCAGTAATGGTTTTACTTTGACATACACTGTACCAAGTAGTAATGGTTCTACTTTGACATACACTGCACCAAGTAGTAATGGTTCTACTTTGAGATACACTGTACTGTGCAGTAATGGTTTTACTTTGACATACACTGTACCAAGTAGTAATGGTTCTACTTTGACATACACTTTACCGTGCAGTAATAGTTTTACTTTGACATACACTGTACCGTGCAGTAATGGTTTTACTTTGACATACTCTGTACCGTGCAGTAATGGTTTTACTTTGATATACACTGTACCAAGTAGTAATGGTTCTACTTTGATATACACTGTACTGTGCAGTAATGGTTTTACTTCGACATACACTGTACCAAGTAGTAATGGTTCTACTTTGACATACACTGCACCAAGTAGTAATGGTTCTACTTTGATATACACTGTACCGTGCAGTAATGGTTTTACTTTGACATACACTGTACCATGTAGTAATGGTTCTACTTTGACATACACTGTACCAAGTAGTAATGGTTCTACTTTGACATACACTGTACCAAGTAGTAATGGTTCTACTTTGACATACACTGTACCGTGCAGTAATGGTTTTACTTTGACCTGCTCCACATCATGCAGTAAAGCTGCTACTTTCACCTTCACCTCATACAATAATGGTTTTACGTTGACCTGCACCGCATTATGCAATAATGGTCAGACTTTGAACTACGCCGCATTCTGCAATAATGGTCAAACTTTGACCTGTACCACATTATGCAATAATGCTCAAACTTTGATCTATACCACATATGCATAATGCTAATTTGATCACCATTATGCAAATCTCAAATTTGATATACACCACATTATGCAATAATGCTCAAACTTTGATCTAACCACATTATGCAATAATGCTCAAACTTTGATCTATACCACATAATGCAATAATGCTCAAACTTTGATCTATACCACATTATGCAATAATGATGTACCTTGACCTACACCGCATTATGCAATAATAGGTGTACTTTCACATACACCGCATTATGCAATAGTGTTTGTACTTTGACAACACCGTATTCCGCAATAATGGTTGTACTTTGACCTATACTGCATTATGCAATAATGATTGTACTTTGAACAACACCGCATTATGTAATAATTTTGTACTTTGACCTACACCGCATTATGCAGTAATGTTTGCACTTTGAACAAAGCCGTATTCTGCAATAATGATTCTACTTTGAACTACACCGCATTCTGCAATAATGATTCTACTTTGAACTACACCGCATTCTGCAATAATGATTGTACTCTGAACTACACTGCATTCTGCAATAATGATTGTACTTGAACTACACCGCATTATGCATAATGATTGTACTTTGACCTACACCGCATTATGCAGTAATGTTTGCACTTTGAACTAAGCCGCATTCTGCAATAATGGTTGTACTCTGAACTACACCGCATTCTGCAATAATGATTGTACTCTGAACTACACCGCATTATGCAATAATGATTGTACTTTGACCTACACCGCATTATGCAATAATGGTTGTACTTTGACCTACACCACATTACGCAATAATGGTTTTACCTTGACATACAGAGCATCATGCAGTAATGCTATGAGCACCATGCAGTATTGCTTTTACTTTGACAATGTACTGCGGAGCGAAGGGTTTTGATGATGTACTGTACGAGGCAGATAATGTTTTCAATCGACATAGGCTTTATTGTGCCGTGAAGGTTGGTTGTTTGTTTTTTTCGTTCTGTTTTGTCCGATGCAGTGAGGCTATCCATTGATCATGAGAACTACACAATGTGATGAAGATTTTCCATCAACAATCAATTCAATACTGTGCGATGTTGTTAAAAGTTTGCCATTGATCCTGTTTAACACTGTATCAAGCTGTGAATGTTTGGCATTGACCATAGTCAACACTGTGCGGTGTAGTGACAGTTTCCCATTGATCATGATCAACGATGTACGATGCAGGGAAGGCTTTCCATTGATCATGATCAACGCTGTCCGATGTGGTGAAAGTTTTCTATTGATCATGATCAACTCTGTCCGATGTGGAGAAAGTTTTCTATTGATCATGATCAACTCTGTCCGATGTGGAGAAAGTTTTCTATTGATCATGATCAACTCTGTCCGATGTGGAGAAAGTTTTCTATTGATCATGATCAACTCTGTCCGATGTGGAGAAAGTTTTCTATTGATCATGATCAACTCTGTCCGATGTGGTGAAAGTTTTCTATTGATCATTATCAACTCTGTCTGATGTGGTGAAAGTTTTTTTTATTGATCATGATCAACTCTGTCCGATGTGGAGAAAGTTTTCTATTGATCATGATCAACTCTCTCCGATGTGGAGAAAGTTTTCTATTGATCATGATCAACTCTGTCCGATGTGGTGGAAGTTTTCTATTGATCATGATCAAGGCTATACGATGCAGGGAATGTTTTCCACGGATCATGATCAACATTGTAGAACGCTGTGAACGTTCCCCTGAAGCATGATCAACGCTGTGCAATGCAGTGAAGGATTTCCATTGATGCATGATCAACGCTGTGCAATGTGGTGAAAGTTTTCCATTGATCATGATCAACACTGTACAGTGCAGTGAAAGGTTTCCACTGATGCATGATCAACGCTGTGCAATGTGGTGAAAGTTTTCCATTGATCATGACCAACCTTGCACAATGCAACGAAAAATTTTCCTGAACCATAACCAACACTGTACAATGCAGTGAAAGGTTTCCATTGATGCATGATCAACGCTGTGCAATGTGGTGAAAGTTTTCCATTGATCATGATCAATACTGTAAAATGCAGTGAAAGATTTCCATTGATCATGAAAACGCTATACACTGCAATAAAACTTGTTCACTGATGCATGGTCAACGTTGTACAATGCTGTGAAAGCTTTCCATTGTTCATTCCACACTGTACAATGCAGTGACAGTTTTCCATTGATCATGAAAACGCTATACACTGCAATAACACCTGTTCACTGATGCATGGTCAGCACTGTACAATGCCGTGAAGGTTTTCCATTGACCGTGTCGACGAAACCCTGGGCCAAAGGGCACTAACACAGTGTAACGACCTTGCCCCCAAAGCAACGTTAAGTCGAACAGTGGTAACGTTTTCTTTGAGACGTGTCGTCACTGCCGTAGACATGCATACTCTCTCTCCTTCTCTCTCTCTCTCTCTCTCTCTCTCTCTCTCTCTCTCTCTCTTCTCTCTCTCTCTCTCTCTCTCTCTCTCTCTCTCTCTCTCTCTCTCTCTCAGATGTCCACATGCCAAATTGGCTGCTTATGGATGTAACAGTTCCATATGACCACCACCAACCACACGACCACACAGATTAGAAAGAAATAAGTTTCTGGACAACGTCCAGTCTAGGGGTCAACAGCCCAGTCAGATCACTGACGGACGTGAAGTGACGGCCGACTACACATGCAAAAAAAATATAAATAAATAAGTAAATAAATAATTGTTCAGATTTTTTTTTCTTATCTCTTTCTTTCTCAGAGTTTCTTTTGTTAATATCAACATTCTAAAAACATGTGGGGTTTTGTTTGGCTTAGCATTTTTCTCCTTTTTTTTCTTTTTTTTTTTTTTTTTTGCGAGTAATGGGGAAGGTGAAGGAGAGGAGAGCAGAAGTGAGGGGGTGGTGGTGGTGGTGGTGGTGGTGGTGAAAAAAAGATGTCTCTTTCAAACGCTTCAAAGATAATAATGTCTACTTGTACTTGTTGCGGCAGCCAGGGGGTAAGTTAGTCTAGGGTTTGAGGTTCTCACTGTCAGTGGGTCTTTGGTGTATCGTGCCGATCGCCCTTGAGTCTCACGCAGTTGTCTGTCCTGGCCTCATGTTTTCCGGCCAACTTGTCGTCCTTGCTTCTGACCTGGATTCTGATCGGATTAGGGTCCCTGCTGATCGTTCAAATGGTGTTCTCAGCTTCTGATCGAAATTAGAAACCCGGTCGGCAGAAAATGGGTCTCTGCCAAGATCCAACGGATCTGGATCCGCTTCATGTTCTGACGAAGTTCCGTTGAAATCGGTTCTGTTGTGTTGGCGTAATCTTGCCGACAGACAGACAAACAAAACCAACACACGTAGATGATCGTATGACCGGCTTGGCAGAGGAACTATGTTTTTTCACTCTCATACACACACGCACGCACGCACGCACGCACACAAAACACACACACACACACACACACACACACACACACACACACACACACACACTCTCTCTCTCTCTCTCTCTCTCTCTCTCTCTCTCTCTCTCTCTCACTCACTCACGGCGCGCATACGCGCGAGATGACGCGCATATCATAAGTAAGATAAATTTATCTGAATAAGAGACAGACAGACAGAAAGACAGACAGACAGACAGAGAGTATACCAAATGTTTCTCTTTAAAGGCTGGTTTCAATGACAACCGTCAAAAACAGATTAAGTCCACTTAGGTTTCCACTATAAAAGCTGTGATGGACAACTACGACACGATAACCCACATTCAGGAAACTTCAAAGCCTGCGCCGAAAGACAGAACTTCAGTGCCATCATACTCCTTGACCTTCCCTGTCTGTGGTGGAATCTCTCGGCTGTGTTAAATTTAGTCCCAAGCTTTTAGCCCGAAAGATGAGACTCTCTTGTCGTCCTCAAGTTCCTGCAGTTAAAAAACAAAAAAGAAAGATGTGCAAAGAGTTGGGTATGTGGTGACTGGTGGAAGGGTGAATGGGTGGGCGGGTGGGTGGGGTGGGGAGGTTCTCCCTGTCTTTTGTTCCCGATTCCTTTTTGTCGCAGTTCCAGCGTAAGCGATCTGCAGAGACCTGTGGTTGTCTTCAGTGGTTACCTGGCCGGCGGAGGAGGCTCTGCGCTACTGCTGAGTCAGTTTGGTAGAGTTAAGTGATGCATATATTGGTAGTATTAAGTAATGCATATATTGGTAGAGTTAAGTAATGCATAGATTGGTAGTATTAAGTGATGCATATATTGGTAGTATTAAGTAATGCATAGATTGGTAGTATTAAGTAATGCATAGATTGGTAGCATTCAGTAATGTATAGATTGGTAGCATTAAGTAATGCATAGATTGGTAGTATTAAGTAATGCATAGATTGGTAGTATTAAGTGATGCATAGATTGGTAGTATTAAGTAATGCATAGATTGGTAGTATTAAGTAATGCATAGATTAGTAGTATTAAGTGATGCAGATATTGGTAGTATTGAGTGATGCAGATATTGGTAGTATTAAGTAATGCATACATTGGTAGTATTAAGTAATGCATAGATTGGTAGTATTACGTGATGCATAGATTGGTAGTATTACGTAATGCATAGATTGGTAGTATTAAGTGATGCATAGATTGGTAGTATTAAGTGATATATACATTGGTAGTATTAAGTGATGCATATATTGGTAGTATTAAGTAATGCATAGATTGGTAGTGTTAAGTAATGCATACATTGGTAGTATAAAGTAATGCATAGATTGGTAGTATTAAGTAATGCAGATATTGGTAATATTAAGTGATGCAGATATTGGTAGTATTAAGTAATGCAGATATTGGTAGTATTAAGTGATGCATATATTGGTAGTATTAAGTAATGCATATATTGGTAGTATTAAGTAATGCAGATATTGGTAGTATTAAGTAATACATAGACTGGTAGTATTAAGTAATGCATATATTGGTAGTATTAAGTAATATAGATGTTGGTAGTATTAAGTAATACATAGATTGGTAGTATTAAGTAATGCATATATTGGTAGTATTAAGTAATGCAGATATTGGTAGTATTAAGTAATACATAGATTGGTAGTATTAAGTAATGCATATATTTGTAGTATTAAGTAATGCAGATATTGGTAGTATTAAGTAATGCAGATATTGGTAGTATTAAGTAATGCAGATATTGGTCCGGCTTACGAATGACACCGCCAATTAATGACAAGAATTTCTTGGTGACGGAGTTGCGTGTGTGTGTGTGTGTGTGTGTGTGTGTGTGTGTGTGTGTATATATATATATATTATATATATATATATATACATACATACATACATACATACATACATACATACATACATACATACATATATAGATACATGCATATATACATACATATATAAATGCACACATATACATATATACATACATACAACATACAAACACATGTACATACATGCAAACATACATACAAACATACATGCATACATACATACAAACATGCATGCATACGTACATACATACGTACATGCATACATACATACATGCCTACGTACATACGTACGTACATATATACATACACAAATACATCTACAAACATATATATGCATACATACATACATACATGCATACATACATACATACGTACATACATGCATACATACATACAAACATGCATGCATGCATGCATACATACCTACATACCTACATACCTACATACATACATACATACATACATACATACATACATACATACATACACACATACATACATACATAGATACATATACACACTTACACACATGCATACGTCCGTACGTACGTGCGTACGTATGTACGTAATACATACATACATACATACATACATACATACATACATACATACATACATACATACATACATACGTACGTACGTACGTAACTACATACATACATACATACATACATACATACATACATACATACATACGCGTGTCCAAGAGTGAGAACTGAATCGTACGTTTACCGGTTGTGACAAGACTCAATCTCAGTTCATCTTGCAGGGCACAGATTTTGCCCTGGAAAATGTTCTTCGTCCTCCACAATATACAGCACAGCAACTCTTCCCGCAATAATGCCACTCTCCATTTCTTCTAGTTCATGCGCTCTTTCTTAATCGTAACCGACATCATGCTCTGCTGTTAGCATTCTCATTGTAAGGTCGGATGCTTTTTGAGTTCACAAGTTTGTTTTAAGAATAAACGCCTCGAAATAGTCCCGTTTGTGCGGTTGTTTAGAGCCAACACATATTTTTGTTTTCGGGTAATTTAGTCAGAGCTGTTAAGTGCGCCCTGTTTTCCCATACACGCGCGAAACTGTTTGACAACAGCAACATGCTCATCCAAGGAAAGCTTGTTTTGTGGTTCTATCAGTAACACACATCAGTAGAGGGTTCTTTGATGTAGGTATCTGTGTGTGTGTGGGGGGGGGGGGGGGGGGAGGGAGGGGTAGGCTTATTTGTAAGGTTCTTGACAGTGTGTGTGTGTGTGTGTGTGTGTGTGTGTGTGTGTGTGTGTGTGTGTGTGTGTGTGTGTGTGTGTAGGCTTCTTTGATGTAGGTATCTGTGTGTGTGTGTGTGTGTGTGTGTGTGTGTGTGTGTGTGTGGTGTTGTGTGTGTGTGTGTGTGTTATGTGTGTGTGTGTGTGTGTGTGTGTTGTGTGTGTGTGTGTGTGTGTGTGTGTGTGTGTGTGTGTGTGTGTGCGTGGTGTGTGTGTGTGTGTGTGTGTGTGTGTGTGTGTGTGTGTGTGTGTGTGTGCGTGCGCGCGCGCGTGTGTGTGTGTTGTGTGTGTGTGTGTGTGTGTGTGTGTGTGTGTGTGTGTGTGTGTGTGTGTGTGTGTCCCATCTCCACATGTACGTGTCTATCTATCTGTCTGTATGTGTGTGGTCTTCAGGTGTGCCCATGGAGATCTCAATCATCAGTGAGGGTCGAGTGACGCCCTATCTGCGGGAGCCGGGTCTCTCGGACCAGATCCTGATCCCCCACAAAGTGGACACGGTCAATCTCACCTGGCAGGCTGGCCACGACTCGGTCAGTGCATGTCCACTGTGTTGTTCTTGGCTGTTCTTGACTTCGTTCTTTCTCGTCCTTCGTGTTGTCAACGTTGTTGTCCACCTCGTTGTGCTGGGCTGTTCTTTATTGTCCTTCGTGTTGTCAACGTTATTGTCCACCTCGTTGTTCTTGGCTGTTCTTTATTGTCCTTCGTGTTGTCAACGTTATTGTCCACCTCGTTGTGCTGGGCTGTTCTTTATTGTCCTTCGTGTTGTCAACGTTATTGTCCACCTCGTTGTTCTTGGCTGTTCTTTATTGTCCTTCGTGTTGTCAACGTTATTGTCCACCTCGTTGTGCTGGGCTGTTCTTTATTGTCCTTCGTGTTGTCAATGTTGTTGTCCACCTCGTTGTGCTGGGCTGTTCTTTATTGTCCTTCGTGTTGTCAACGTTATTGTCCACCTCGTTGTTCTTGGCTGTTCTTTATTGTCCTTCGTGTTGTCAACGCTGTTGTCCACTTTTGTTGTTCTTATTGCCGTTCTTGTTGTTATCATTGTCGTTGCCTTTTATTACTGCTGTTGTCATTGTAGATGCTGTTGTCTTTGTTGTTGTGATCGCTGTGCTTACTGTCCTTGTTGTCGTCTTATTCGTTGGTCTTATCGTTGTTGTTGTTGTTGTCGTTGTTATGATTGTCGTTGTTTTTGTTACTGCTGTTGTCATCGTAGACGCTGTTGTCTTTGTTGTTATTGCTGTTATTGCTGTTCTTACTGTCCTTGTTGTCTTTGTTGTCGTTGTCTTTTGTTGTTGTTGTTGTCATTATAGATGTTGTTGTCCTCGTTGTTATTGCTGTTCTTACTGTCCTTGTTGTCTTGTCGTCTTTGTCGCTGGTCTTGTCGATGGCGTTGTTGCCGTTGCCGTTTTGATAATTGCCGTTGTCTTTGTTAATAGATGCTGTTGAGTTTGTTGTTACTGCTAGTTCTTACTGTCCTTGTTTTGCGTCTTTGTCGTTGGTCTTGTCGTCGTCGTTGTTGCCGTTGTCGTTGTCCTTGTTCTATGTGGCGTCGTTCTATTTCTCTGATGCTGTGTTATCATCGCCGTCCTAGTTCGTAGTGTCTTTCTTATTGCTGTCGTCAACGTGTTTTTTTGTTTTTGTTTTGTTTTTTTTCTTTTTCTTTTTTCAACCTCTATCGTCAATCTCGTTGTTGTTCTTGTTGTTATTGTTGTCTTTATATTCGGTTTTCTCCTTGTTCTTATGGGTGTTGTTGTCCATGATGTGATGTGTTGCTGTTCTTGTTACTCTTGTCCTTGTTCCTGTTACTGGTGTTCTGCTTGGTGTTGTTATTGTTCCTCTAATTGTCTTCTTGTTGTTCTTGGTAGTGCGGACAATGTTGTAGTCATCCTCATAGGTGTTATCGTTGCTGTAGTTGGTGCTGTTCTTCTTGAAGTTATTATTCTCTTCGTTTGTTTATTGTCAACCTTGTTGTATTTGCTATTATACTTGCATTTGTTGTGATCTTTCTTGCGGTTTTTTTTTTTTTTAATGTCGTCCTAGCTCTGTTGCTGCTGTGACGTGGAGAGTGGGGTATCGGTTTGATTTTATTTCTGCAAAATTGAAAATGAAATGAGGCAGGGAACAGTAAACAATAAACAGTAAACAAGTAGGGTAACTTTTGCTCTATTGTCTCTATTTGACGCCAGAAGCACAGACACAACCTGCCGTGTCTCCCTGATGAGTTCCGATCCAGCGGACGAAAGGCCTAGGAGCAGGCAGTACAAACAGATCTGCCTTCGAAAGGGATAACGATGGTTCCCTCATGCAGCTAGTGAAGAGTTTTCATATCTATAATATATTTTCTTAATTTCATGTTCCCATTTTCTTCATCTTCAACCTCCGCCCCCCCCCCCCCCTCCCCCCCTTAAGTCCAAATCTTTGCCAAGTCATTACTATGATGACAGAGGAGTTGTTGGCCAGCGCTTGCTTCCCCCCCCCCTCCCCCCTCCCCACTATTAGATTGTTCGTCTTTGTATTTGTCTGACTTTATTCAAGTTTGCCAGTCTTGAATAAAAGTTACTCTGTGTTAGGTTTTCTTGTGGGAGCAAAAGTCACCCTACTTGTTTACTGTTTATCTCTGCAGCTGTGTTCTTGGTGTTGATGATGTTCCTGTCCTTTGTCTTCTTTGTCGTGACCCTTCTCCACATTTCCTTCATCTCTTCGGGTTCCTTTTCCACCTTCTTTCCCTAGT
>CM065734.1:4036470-4041470 GCA_033310375.1 Conus canariensis
TACATACATACACACATACGCACGCACGCACGCACACACGCACGCACACATACACACACACACACACACATACACACACACACGCACATGCACACGCGTACATACACGCGTACACACACACCATACACACACGCACATGCGCTCGTGCACCGCATACACTGGCACACGCACATGGGCCCGTGCCCCCCCCCCCCCTCACACACACACACACGCACACACATGCGCACACACACACACACACACACACACACGCGCGCGCGCGCGCGCGCGCGCACGCGCGCGCACGCACAATAATAATGACACAGCCAATGTTAGGTAGGTTACTCAATGTTAGGTAGGTTACTCAAGGTCTGACCAGCGCGTTGGGCGAATGCTTAGGTCAGACATCTGCTAAGTCGTGGCCACGAGACCCTCTTCTTCAATTCTCTCATCTTGGTCATTCATTCATTTTTTCCGTGCGCAGTGTGGTCTCAAAACATAGCGGACGTGGTGTAGCGTGTATGGACTAGTCCGCACGCAGTGACGCTTCATTGATGAAACTGAAGCTGTTAGTTAATACCAGAAATGGGGGGGGGGGGGGGGGGGGGGGGGGGGAGGGGGGGTTCTGCTATCACCGAAGTTTTCTCTTGTTTGGTAAAAACGCTTTTTTTTCTTCCCTCGATTAGAATTTTGCTGTCTTGCTTTGTAAAGGGTAATGGGGGTGGGGTGGAGGGATCGTGGGAGGAGGTGGAGCGGGGGGGGGGGGAGCGAAGGGAAGGGAGGGTAGGCTTGTACTGAGTATAGCTTTATGTTCAATCTCTGTCTCTGTCCCTGTGTGTCTGTCTGTCTGTCTGTCTGTCTGTCTGTCTCTCTCTCTCTCACTCTCTCTCTCTCTCTCTCTCTCTCTCTCTCTCTCTCTCTCTCTCTCATGGGCTTTGTAAGTTTATCTCATTAAATCATTCGTTCGTTCGTTCGTTCTCTCTCTCTCTCTCTCTCTCTCTCTCTCTCTCTCTCTCTCTCTCTCTCTCTCTCATGGGCTTTGCAAGTTTATCTCATTAAATCATTCGTTCGTTCTTCTCTCTCTCTCTCTCTCTCTCTCTCTCTCTCTCTCTCTCTCTCTCTCTCTCTCTCCCTCCCCCCCCACCTGTGTCTGTCTGTCTGTCTGTCTGTTGTCTGTCTGTCTGTCTCTCTCTCTCTCTCACCTGTCTGTCTCTCTCTCTTTCTCTCTGTCTGTCTCTCTCTCTCTCTCTCTCTCTCTCTCTCTCTCTCTCTCTCTCTCTCTCTCTCTCTCTCTCGCCGAGGCCTACAGAGGTTGGAGAGAACAGCAAAAGGCAAGTGTGTCTGCATCCCCTTCTGGCCTGTTTCTTCCAACATCCCCAGTTTAATTTACAACACGGGAAAGATGACTGCGTCTGACACATTCCCTGACAATGACCCCGCTGACAGTGCTGAATGTGTAGAGATGAATACACCGGCGACACGACCTGCCCACCCGCTTCAGCAGAACACGTTGTGTGTCACAGACCCAGAGGCAGTGACGGTGCCTCAAAACTGATCTGACACTGGAACACGAGGGTGGCAGTCGTGTTGATGTCATCGATGTGCTTGCAGAAAAAGACAGGGGGTGTTTTGACCAGCCCTCTGTCCAGTCTTCAACTCCAACCGACAGTGTGTCCACGCCAATGCAGCACTCTGGTCATGAAAATGGTGACTGTGTGAACCGGCCAGCTGATACTTTCAAACAACAAGCTTCCGGACTATCATATGAAAACTGTAGAGAAATATTGAAGTATTTGCAAGAAACATCGAAGGAAATTAACAAAGCGCAGCGGAGCTTCCAACTGGATGACGATTCAACAGCTGGTGCAAAAGGAAATCCAGACTGACTACCACTGAAAACACTCACATTCTAAACCATAGAGAAATCATGATGGACAGCAGGAGCATTTCCGTTTGTCCCCCTAATGATCAAAATGATGTATCGCGATCTGGCTTCCATGTCGCATGTCCAGTACTACGTGTATCAAATGTTGTTCATGTTTATTTCTATCTCGATGTCTCTCTCCGCCCCCTTACCCCCACCTCCCCTCCTGATATGTCAATGGACCGAAAACCTGACGCATTAAACCATTCGTATTCGTATATCTCTCTCTCTCCTCTCTCTCTCTCCTCTCTCTCTCTCTCTCTCTCTCTCTCTCTCTCTCTCTCTCTGCCGCCCATTGAAGAATTGTGCATGTCGCCTGTGTCTTGCAACGAACTGCTGTATGTATACACAGTACTTCTCTGGTTCTCCAAGGAGACCTTTACACGGAGGTGAAGAACGTTGGAAACGCTGAAAGCCTGAAGTCCCAGAGTCGTCAGGGATTGTGAACTCATGGAATTCTTCCCCTCCCATGTCTATGATATGTTAGTGTAGCCAAAACACATGGAATATAGTACTTGTTTTAAGCACATTGGGCCTGCTATGAACCATTGGTAAATCATGAAAATGATTACGTTATGGAGGTTTTCAAATACGTACTTGTTACTTATTATTAATAAATAATAAACGATAGGACGTAAAAGAGAATTTGAAAAGGAAAGGGATTTTTCCCAACTAGTAGACTAGGGTGTGTGTGTGTCTGTCTGTCTGTCTGTTTGTGTGTATGTGTGTATGTGTATTGTGTGTGTGTGTGTGTGTGTGTGTGTGTGTGTGTGTGTGTGTGTGTGTGTGGTCGTTCATGTTCTCTAACTGGCGTGTCTTCCATGTCCCTCATCCCGCTCCCATAAACAGAATGTATATGAAGAAGTTTCTCTGAACATCTCACACTATCCTATCAACCTCACACTAGCTCACTTTCAGCCTCGTAACTCTGAATGTGAATGACAGTCTCTCTCTCTCTCTCTCTCTCTCTCTCTCTCTCTCTCTCTCTCTCTCTCTCTCTCTCTCTCTCTCTCTCTCTCCCTCCCCCCCTCCTCCTCCTCCTCCTCCCTCTTCTTCTTCTTCTTCTTCTTCTTCTTCTTCTTCTTCTTCCTCCTCCTCCTCCTCCTATTCCTCCGCCTCTTCTTCCTCATCCTCCTCCTCCTTCTCTTCCTTCTCCTCCTTCCCTTTTTCAATCTTTTAATGAGTATCATTCTCCTTTCCTGTTGCTGCTGCTTGTTCTCCTCTTCCTCTTCCTTTTCTCCTTCTTCTTCTTCTTCTTCTTCTTTTTCTTCTTCTTCTTCTTCTTCTTCTTCTTCTTCTTCTTCTTCTTCTTCTTCTTCTTCTTCTTCTTCTTCTTCTTCTTCTTCTTCTTCTTCTTCTGGGGATGTAGACACACAGACTTGAGTGTCTATTGTGAGCCATGAAATGACCAATGCACTTAGTTGAACTATAATTATTCTGAACTGATTATTTCCGTATCCTCTCTATTTCACGTGGTAATTCTGTATATCTCCAGGTAGCGCTGCTTCCCTCCATTCACTAATGTCAACCAATGTGAATGTATCAGACTGGCCCGTCAATGACGGTCTGCGCATAGGTCACCTAAATATTTGTCATCTCATAAACAAAATGTCTGACGTATCAAAAATCATTTCATAATAATCAAACCTTTCCATGTCTTTGGATTTTCTGAGGCATGGACAAACAGCCGCGTTGGTGACAATTCTATATCCATTCCTGGATACTCAATAGTCCGGAGAAATCCTGAAAATATTCTTGAAACAGGTATTGCTGTCTACGTCCAAAAGATGTCCCATACAAAATTCGTAACGATCTTTGTCACAAAAATATTGAAATAACGTGGCTTGAAATTCAGACAAAAAGTAAGACATTAGCGTCAATTCTTGTCGGATTTGTATACAGACATCCTAAAAGTAAGTCCAGCTGGTATAACGATTTTTGTGAGATGATGGACACAGTATGGCTTTTGAAAACAGAAATACTATTATTGGGAGATTTCAATATAGATCTGTTTCAGTCTTGTTCTCAATGGTCCAACATTGCTAATTCATATAATCTTCATCAGTGCATTTCTTTACCGACTAGAGTTACTTCAAAATCTAATACCCTTATAGACCACATATATTCGTCGAACATTGCTGCACTTACAGAAATATGTGTACCACCTACTGGTGCAAGTGACCACAATGCTGTTTGCGTAACTTCGAACAAAAAAGGTTTTAAAATTCCAAAAGCAAGTCATTTGGTAATCACATTTCGTTCATTCAAAAACTTCAACTTACACGCTTTTCAATCTGATCTCATTTCCTCGCCTTTTGCAAACATCTATAGCTACACCGATCCAGATGATGCCCTTGCCTTTTGGACGAGAACCTTTCTGAATATTGTCGACAAACACATCCCATTGATCCAGAGGCGAGTCAAATCAGATATCCTGCCTGTCTGGCTCACTCAGGATATTCTGAATGCCATGGACGAGAGGGACAATTTAAAAAGTGTAGGCTCTGACAAAGAGTATAAGAGAAAACGCAACATTGTGAAGTACATGATTAGAAAGTCTAAATGTGATTCTTTCAGAAAGTTGGTCCAAAATAAAAACAACGGAGCCTCTATTTGGAAAGCTATTAATAAACTTACCGGACCGTGTTCATCAAGACAGGAATGTTCCATTCCAGTAGAAACCCTAAATGATCATTTTGCCAATATTGGTAACAAGCTAAACATAGGGAAAGATAAAACTAGCATTTTTGACACTGCGAATTTACAGAAATTTTGTGATGCAAGAAATATGCACGCAAAGTTTTCTATCCCCTAATATCTGTTAATGAAGTGTTTTTATATCTATCAACTTTGAAAAATAAAAGTTCATACAGCTTTGATGGAATCAGTCCCAAGATATTAAAACTATCTGTACCATATATTGTAGATTCTCTTACATACCTCTTTAATCTATGTTTATCTAAACATTACTTTCCAGAAGCATTTAAACATGCAAAAATTATCCCTCTGCACAAAAAAGGGAATTTAGATGATCCAAATAACTACAGACCAATTTCGCTGCTATCGTCCGTCTCAAAGCCATTAGAACGTCATATCC
>CM065734.1:4048970-4083970 GCA_033310375.1 Conus canariensis
GAAGAAGAAGGAGGAGAAGGAGGAGGAAGACAGTATACATGGGACAGTCTTTTAAGGTCGAGACAAAGGTTGTGTGTGGACCGGCTCCTCGGTGACCCGTCTGCTGGCAAAAGTTGCGGCAGACGGAGCACCGGACCTGCTGGGGGTAAACTGTTGAGGAAGCGACTGTGAAATCATCAGCCTATCTCTTCAACTCGCGCATCTCAGCCTCCCGCAACCCCCCCACCCCCACCCCCACCCACCCACCCACCCACCCCCACCCCCACCCCCCCCCCCCACCCACCCCCCAAAAAAAACCTGGCAGCCGCATCTTCCAGCGAGACTTCTGGCATTTAGGTGCTGTCTCGCCCTCCCCCTTAAACTTGCAGGGGAAATCAAAGAGGTTGGATTATTAAAGACAAGCCGGGATCCAGACCTAGTATAGTGCGCAGCATAACCCTGGGGGGGGGGGGGGGGGAGATGGAGAGGAGGTGTGTGTGTGTGTGTGTGTGTGTGTGGTGTGGTGGGTGGGGTGGGTGGGTGTGTGATTGTGGGCAAGATAGGTTTAATCAGCTCCCGACATCAGGAGGCCGTCCCCAGCTTTATTCCTGCCAGGTATCGCTGGCAACAGACAAGCAGAAGGGGACATTATCCACCTCTCTATCTCCACCGTTCTCTCAGATTGGCCTCCCCTTGTATCTAGTCTCGGCGTGATTGGCCTCCCTTTACCTCGCATGGCAGGGGCGTGACCTATCGGGCCGTGTCTCGTGCTGCTGTCCCCAGGGATGCGGAATGCGGGGAGACGGTCGACTTGGGGAGAGGGATCTCATCTTGGAAAGGTAAAGCTGCTTGCACACGATTCGTTGCGGTTGAGGAAAAAATCATTTGAAGCTGCGCCGGTCAGACCTGTCAATCTGGAACAGACTGACTGACTGGCCTCCGAGTTCTGTTCCAAACGATGCCTCAGAAGAGAGCTTAGGTGGACTGCAGTATCTTCTCTCGATGATGTTGGGGTTTGCGAATTCTTGCTTTTGTTAATCCAAACAGCAACAGGGGCTTGATACAAATCTGCCACAGGGCTTTCTCTCCCAGTTGAGAGTTTCACCGCGTGACTGAAAGATGTCATTACAAAATGGGTGTGGTGTTAAATGCCGATGGTTGGTTAGCTGGTGGATGTCGACTGTATGTTTCGAGGACACAATATATTCCGAACAAACCGGTTGAACCCGATGTTCGGTGCCGTTCAAGAAGCATGTTTACGATGACAGACGATCCGTTTTTCTATCCATTTCACCCTATCCTCTCAAAGCGTACGATCGGGGCGGGCTGGTGTGTTAACCCCTTAAGGGCTCACAGATAGGGTGCGGGGCTCGTGACGCAAAAGCTCTGTAAAACGCCTATGGCTTGCTCTGTTTTCGTCAGGTTGGGATACCTGATACAGAATCTGTGCAACCGGAGAGGTTACCGACTCCAGAACTGCAAAAACCAGTTGGAAATCATCTTGGTGGAAAGAGAGAGAGTATGAGTCGTGGACGAACATGTAAAATAATTGAGGCAAATCCGGATCTGTCGGTGGATTCAGAATTCTTATAGCAACATTATTACAACATTTCGATCGAACAGGAACACAGGAAAGTTACTGTCATGAAATGATAAATACCTACAAAGTAGTATATTTCATGGAATGTTACCACTTTCTAGTGATATAAACGTTGACTCTCTCTCTCTCTCTCTCTCTCTCTATCTCTCTCTCTCTCTCTCTCTCTCTCTCCTCTCTCTCTCTCTCTCTCTCTCTCTCTCTCTGTTAATCAGTCATTTTATTCTCCATGCGAGGGCTGTGCCAGTAGTATGCATTTTATACCCCCACCCACCCCCCTTCTACTCCCTTAGAAATTCCGCATCCAAAATTTCTTCTTTTCTGTCTCACCTTTTGATTCTGCTTTTACTTAAACACACACACACACACACACACACACACACACACACACCACACCACACACACACACACACGCACACACACGACACCACACACACACACGCACTCACCAACACACACACACACACACAACACCACACAACACCACACACACACACACACACACACACACACACCTTTGCTGCTGTCTGCTTCCTTTTTGCCTTAGTGGACCAGTCCCGTATCTCCTCTGCTCCAGAGACTCTTCACCTCTTCTCTGTCTTCTCTGTCTTCAGTCTGTCTTCTCTGTCTTCTGTGTCTGTAGTCTGTCTTCTCTGTCTTTTTATTTCTGTATACCGTGCCTGCAGCGTCTTTGTGGTCTGACGACGAGGAAGTGAGATTTGAGATGCTAGAAACCGTACTTGCTCTCTGTTCTACGTTGCTGGAAGCTAGTATGGTCTGTTCATGTGTGTGTGTGTGTGTGTGTGTGTGTGTGTGTGTGTGTGTGTGTGTGTGTGTGTGTGTGTGTGTGTGGAGTGAGTGTGTGTGTGTGTGTGTGTGTGTGTGTGTGTGTGTGTGTGTGTGTTGTGATTGTTGGTGTGTGTGTGTGTGTGTGTGTGTGTGTGTGTGTGTGTGTGTGTGTGTGTGTGTGTGTGTTGCTACTGATATGTGTTTTGGTTGATTCAGCGACTTAGTTTCTTTCTTTTTTTTCAATGTATTTCTTTTCACACATTCATTTCCTTTTCAAGTTTCTATACATGTATTTACAAGATTTCACAAATGAAAAAGTAGTGAGAAAAAAAAACTAAACTCGGGAGAGAAGACAGGAAAATTCAGTTTAAAAAGTTATCAACGTAAACAAGTCGAAAACAGCCATGCACACAAAAGAAGAGTATGAATAGCTGCCAGCCATTACTGAAAAAAAAAATACATATCGATACAAATTGCTGGTATCTTAGTGACTTGTGTTTTTGTGAACAAGGAATAAAGAAAGATGGCTGTCACTTTCAGCAAAGCCTTGTCGTGTGGGCCCCAAAAGATGTTAGCAGGATAAGCTGCTATGCAGTGAACCGATGTGTGCTTTACAGATCTTAAATAAATCTTAGCAATCCGCCAAGAGTAACGTGGACAAACGAGTCACAAGACAAAACACGACGCGTTTCGACCTCTTAGGTCTTCTTCAAGCAAGACTACAAACAAATAGTACTTGAAGAAAATGAACGAATTTGTCACTTAGCTTTCTTCAGCGCAAGGTAGGCAGGCGTTGAATGAAAACGAGGCCGTTCTTTTCTTTTCTTTCTTTTCATTCAACGCCTACCTTGCGCTGAAGAAAGCTAAGTGACAAATTCGTTCATTTTCGTTGTCCTATTTGTTTTGTGTCTTGCCTGAAGAAGACCTAAGAGGTCGAAACGCGTCGTGATTTGTCTTGTGACTCGTTTGTCCACGTTTCTCTTGGCGGTTCGCTAACATTGATTTAAGATTTGTTTAGATTTCCGCCTGCAGTCGTCTCACTGTGCAACTAGAACGATGTGTGCTTTGTTTGAAGATACGCACGTGGTAAGTTCGTCTGCGCATGACAGGACTCTTGTCCTTGACCTTGTCACGTGGTGGTGACAGTCCTGATGGAAGGTTATGCGCCGTCAGCTGGACTCCCTCTGGTGCCAGAGTCCACCAGGACCGTGGTGTGTCACTGCCGTGATGACCGCTCCACCAGTTGTCTCCCTTCTGACAGTTTTGGGCCAGTGTTTGGGTGGTGTCACACTCAGCCATGGTGTCTGTCCACCTCTGTCTCTGTCTGCCCTGTCTCCTCTTTCCAGTCCACTCAGCCATGGTGTCTGTCCACCTCTGTCTCTGTCTGTCCTGTCTCCTCTTCCCTGTCCACTCAGCCATGTTGTCTGTCCACATCTGTCTCTGTCTGTCCTGTCTCCTCTTTCCAGTCCACTCCGCCGTACAGTCTGTCCACCTCTTTCCCTGTCCGCTCTGTCTCCTCTTGCCCTGCATTGTGCCCTACAGGAGGGTCTTGGAGAGTCTGCTTGATGTTGTCCATGTCCATCCATACCCCTTCAGCTTTCTGGTCCTCACTTTGGTCGCTAGGTCTTCATGGTGCTTCACGTGCTGCTAATGGTTCGGCCCTGGTGGACTCTGGGACCAGGAAGAGTCCAGCTGACGGCGCATAGCCTTCTATCAGGACTTTCACCACCACGTGACAAGGTCAATGACAGAGTCCTATCATGCGCAGACTTACTCACCACACTGCTGTATGGCCGTGAAACATGGACGGTTTACCAGCGTCACGCCAGGAAACTGAACCATTTCCACATTGTTTATAAGCCTATGCTTGTTGTACTCCATGATTTGATGAATATTGCTGCAAAATTGTTCTCGAACAAATAAAATCTGTTTAAACCAACCTTTTCCACACCACCTGCCTCAGAAGACTCATGGGCATTAAGTGGCAAGATAAGATTCCGGACACTGAAGTGCTCACTTGTGCTGGCCTGCCTAGTACCTTCACCATCCTGATGCAGTCACAGCTTCGCTAGTCAGGTCATGTAGTTCGCATGCCAGACCATCAGCTGCCAAAGAAACTATTGTTTGGCGAACTACAACAAGGAAAACGCTCTCATGGAGGCCAGAAGAAACGTTTCAAAGACGACCTAAAATCTTACCTGAAGGCCTTCAAAATCAGCCACACAACATGGGAGCAGACTGCCCAGGACAGAGACGGGTGGCGATCAGTTGTCCGCAAAGGTGCAGAAACCTGTGAAAGCAACAGAATTGCTTTAGCTGAGCAGCGCAGGATGATCAGGAAGACCTGTGTCAACAGATCTCCAACTGCCGCCACTATCCCCTGTCCGTACTGTGATAGGTCTTTCCGGGCACAGATCGGCCTGACCAGCCATCTACGCACTCACCCCCGATCCCAGGATGACTAGATGGTCTTCGTCGTCTCGACGGACAAACAACAATGGTTCGGCAGGCTTCAGTCTTGCTGACTATAGAAGAATCCTAGTGCCTTCCCGCAGCATCACATCTCCAATGTTCCTTCGCTGTTCTGCTGTCAGAGGTCATGACTGGTTTGGAGACCGGAAGATGAACAGCGCAGCTGCGTGCAAAAAGCTCTAGCAGAGAGTAACACTCTTCTTTCTCCTGACTGCTTTTTCAATTTGACAAGTCGGCTGAAATCTAAGCCAAGAAAGTAGTAGAACTGAAAATTCCTCAGGTATTCTTCAGTGAGAAGTCTGCCACACTATACAAAATTCAGGACAAAGGTAACTGTTTTGCCTGTTGTTTGAAGTTTGTCATCTAAAGGTGACCAGAAGCACAAAGAACATCAAAACGTGGGGTGGTTTGTTTGGCGTTTCTCTTTGTAACCTGCGCCCCTTGGTCAAGTCCCCACAACTCATTCTCCAGCCTATCCACCCCCCACTCCTTCTCATTCCCGTCTCTGCGTTCTTGTTTTGAGTTAAATTGAACAAACTTATATCAAACTTCAAAACACTGTTGCCAAAGTTTGGTCTTCTAAGCAAATCCCCAGCTGGAGTTAAACCAGTAAGTGACAAGACCATGGAGAAAATCGGAAGAAAAAAAAAAAGAAACTCCTCCAACAGAGCAGCGCGCCGCCGCCTCCTCCTCCTCTTCCTCCTCCTCCTCCTCTTCCTCGTCTTTCTTCACTCCCTTCTCCTCTTTCCCTTCCATGACCACAATAAATAATTTTGATGACTTGGTCCTGGATAGGAGGTCTGGAAGAGGCTGTCCGGGCACCAATCGTAAAATGGTGTTTATTGCCGGCTTCCCTGGAAGCCCCGGCGGGGTACAAACGGTCGTTCTTCACGCCCTGCAAGGCGGCCAGCAGGCGATCCTTGCGCTGCGCGCGATAACTCGCCACTCGTAAAGAACTGGAGGCGAGTTAAGGCCACCACAGACAAAAGGAAGTATTTGACAGGAGAGGAGAGCCACGTGTGTGCGCTGTCCCTTAGGTTGTAGTTTGAGGCCAGCGTGTCTAACATTGATCTCAATTTTTTTTTATCAAAACACACCGGATATCGTTTCCCTTCCTTCCCCCTGTCCCTTCCTGTTCAACAAGCAAAAGTAGAAATTGAACGAGGTAATACTTTCTTGATACAGAGTAAAGATTTGTAGATAGGATACTTCGGGTCATAGATCTATCTACTACTAAGACACGCGCACCCAGTTACTTCTACAACTTACTTTGTCTCTGGTTAATGCCATTTCTTCGGTTCTTTCTTTCTGCTGAATATTGCTTTTTTTCTATTCTGTCGCCTCCAGCTTCCTTCAGGAAGTTTCTGTGCACGCGACCTGTTCCATATGCGCTGTACCACACACACTACTACATTGGAAGGTGCGCGTTTCGGTATCATTACAGTTAGTGCTACCCTGTTCACTCGAAGTTTCATTTTAAACCGCAAATATGGAAAGAAGGCATCGGGACTATCATTGCGTGTGCAGTGGACATACAGGTAAACCTGGGAAGATGGAATTGGGGTAGAGAGGGTCTCAGAAATGGTTCATCATCATCATCGCCTATTACCCCTCCTGGGTACAGGCCGCCGACCAAGGACCTCCAGGAATCTTTGTCCTGGGCTCTTTTCTCCAGCTGGTTCCAAGTCATCCCCATGTTCTTGACGTCTGCTTCCAGGTCCCTGCGCCAGGTGTTCCTTGGCGGACCTCTTTTTCGTTTTCCTTGGGGGTTCCATGTTAGGAAATTGTTAATAAGCGTCTTTTTTTTATGTTACCTGACTATCGTGAATCCTGATGATCGATCAGTTAACAGACACCAGCCTGCCCGCTTCTTTTTTTGCATTTGCCCAGCACTATCGGTATTCTCTGAATGACTTCATTATTACTTCGGGAGGAGGAAAGAAAACGTGAGAGAGAATAGGGAAGATTCGACAGAAGGAGGCTGTTCCATTCTTGTTTTGCCCAACAGCTGTTGTGACATAATAAAACTTGGTTTCAAAGTGTGGTGAGGCCACTTGACATAGGCTAGAACACCAAGGCTACATCAAAATGTTGTTATGCGCTGCATAGTTATGCGGGGATTGTCCTCAGTCGTGACAAGCTCCTAGCATAACATTATCAGTCTCCAAAATCCCCCAAAGTCGGAGTGTGGCTGCCCACGTGGCGGGGTAATCAAAAACGGTCACACACGTAATGTTCTCATCCCCAGCTGATGCATTTGTACCATAGTGTTCAAGTACTTTGGCTGTTCGGATGATCCCTGGAGTCTTTTAGCCAGGGTACGACAACAGCAACAACAACAACAAAGTGTGGTGACTGCAGGACGGAAAATGAAACATGAATCTGAAAATAGAGCTACTGAGCCACGTAAACGAAGGAACAAGCAAACAACAGTTTTTAGATTGAACTATAGAGGAGGAGGGCGAGGGGGAGGGGGGGGGTTGAAGAGGAAATCCTTTCTCATGTTTCTCCAGCTCTTGCTAACCTTCCTCAGACACTACTCGTATCACATCAGGCTCCAGAACCCTGCAGTCACCACTGAAGATGGCTGCATCCAATCCATCCAGCATAACGTTGAACAGACCGAAGAATGGAAAGGGAGGTCATTCAAGTGCAACGGTGATGATGAGTGTGTGGGAGGGAGATGGGGCAGAGGCATGGGGAGATCTCCCATTTCTCTGGAGATGGGTCCGAAGAACAAGTGACGGGAACAGACAGTGGCACCGGCTGTCTGTGATGCAGCCAGCCAGCCAAACTCCCAACTTCTTTCAGAATTAACCTGTAAACCGCTATCTCCTCTCTCCCCGCTCCGCGACGTTGATGGTCGTCGTCAAGCTCGCCCAAACCACAGCGCTTACGTTTCTCCCAAATCTTTAGTCCCCCACCCCCACCCCCATCCCTACCCCCGCCACCACCACTACCTCCACCGCCACCTCAGCTTACGAAGATTCTCGCCGGTTATTTATTTCTCCGATACGCCGGGATCGCTCTTGAAACTGCCAGCCTGTGGCGAGATAACAGTGGAAACAGGTATCGTGTGATTTAGGTTAACAAGAAGGAAATCGGCGTGAAATACCTCCGCCTTCTTCTCCGCTTGACAGACGTGCAAGTTTCCGAGCAGGCGAAAAAGGACGTCCTGGGGTGCGCTTGATTTGTGAGCTCTCTGTCGCGCTCCGGCGTTTACCGACAGCCTGTGCCAGGAGCCGGCATGCTGGATATGTTGTGTCTTGAGACGGATTGATTGATTGTGTGTGTGTGTGTGTGTGTGTGTGTGTGTGTGTGTGGTGTGTGTGTGTGTGTGTCTCTCTCTCTCTCTCTCTCTCTCTCTCTCTCTCTCTCTCTCTCTTTCTGTTTTAAATTTATGAAGTCGTTTTATTTCAATAGGTGATCGTTTGTGTCATTCAGATTTTCATTTTGTTTTTCTTTTGTTCTGCTGTCTTTTTTTTTTCTTTCCAACGTTCTCTCTGATTCTGTATTCTCTACTTTTTTTTCTTTTAAAACGCCTGCCGTTGTACTTTGTATAAATCATGCTGTGCATACCATACGGCCTTATCTAAAACTCTCGGTGTCTGTCTATCTGTCGATCTGTCTGTCTGTCTGTCTGTCTGTCTGTCTGTCTCTCTCTCTCTCTGTCTCTCTCTCTCTCTGTCTCTCTCTCTCTCTGTCTCTCTCTGTCTCTCTCTCTCTCTCTCTCTCTCTCTCTCTCTCTCTCTCTCAAAGACCTGTTGCAATGGTAGCATATGATATCCAAGCTTTAGTACTTGCTGATGTGAACAGCAACAGTTCCGCAGGTGGCATTGTGGCAAGAAGACTGGTGCACGGAGACTTGAACCTCCAGTCCTCATGATGTCTCATGCCCACGCGAAGACGGTCACAAAACCATCCTGCCCCTCCCCGCCCCCCGACCTCCACCCCCCACCCCCGCCACGACCTCCCCCCCCCCCCCCCCCCACACACACACACACTCAACCCTCTTCTCTAGTCTCTTCTCTAATCTGCGGCACAAAGATTCCAGCCTGCTTATAGGCGTCTGTTAGCAATCCTGGAGCTTGAAACCATTCCAGATGTCCGTGGCTGCCGTTGCTTATTGCTTCAGAACGAGCGGAGATTTTCTGCTGCCGCGTGAACTCTGTTCTTGCTTCAGGGCTGGGGGGGGGGGGGGGGGGGGGGGCAGGGGCACGTATGGGAAAGCCGGAGTTTGGGGTGGAGTAGTATCATGTGTTGTTGCTGATCTCTCTGAAAGGCTGGCTAATACACCTGCTTTCTGCCCAGCCTAGAGGGAAATCGCCCCGCGTGATCTATGGATCGTGGATATTATTATTATAATGAATACTTATATAGCGCCTATTCTCAGCTAGAGACCAAGCTCTAAGCGCTTTACAATCCACACTCGTTTACACAACGGGCTGCCTACCTGGGTAGCGCCGACTGAAGAGCTGCTAGCTGGCGCTTCATTCAGTCGTTTCCCGTGTCATCCAGTCAATATCATTCAATATCGGACACTCCATTTCCTTACTTTCTTCATTCTTTCCTTTTCTCATGCAGGGTGCATGCTGTGTGTAACGTGTCATCCATACCAACGGCCAAACTGCCCTTCTCTTCCGAAAGTTGGTGATGGGATTTGACGTGTGTGCCAGATGTTATGCGTGCTTTCACACACGGAACCTCGGTTTATAGTCTCATTCGAAGGACTGTATGGGAAATGGAGTCAGAACCAATGTTAACTCCGAGGGAAAAATCCCCCTGTACCGAAACGGCCCGGCGGAGATTCGAACCCGCAACCCCAGGATCACGAGTCCGGCGCTCTACCAACTGAGCTATTCCGGATATGAGCATATTTGGAAAGTGTGCATCGACGGATGGTACCATTCACCATGAAAAGACGAGCCATCTGATAAGCCTCCCTGTGCAGAACTGTGTGTATATGCACAAGTGTATTGAACAGCATAGTACATACTTGAAAACTGTTATATCACATATGTGTGTTACGTTTGTCGAAGGGAAAGGAGAGGAACGGAAAGATTTTGGCAGAATAATGGTAATGTCGGAACTTGCATAGCTCGATTCCTCACACGAGGAGAAAAAAGAATGGACAAGTACAAATGAAAACTAAAATGAAATTATGTAACTGGTACATCATATGCACAACACACATATTATGCTTTTAATTCACTGTGGAAACTTAAAACAACATTGAGAGTTGGGTTTTTTTCAAATGGACAAGCAAAATTAACACAATTTGAAAAAAAAAAAAAAAGTATATCGTGACGACATACATTCATAAGCTCACATTGAAAGTGTTCATCAACACATCACATAACAATTAGAATGCACTGAAGCAATAACTAACACATTACATTAGAAATATATGAACAATACAGACAACACATGAATGGGAATGAGTGTTACATAATTATGTGCACACGTGTCAATGAAGATGAATAAAATAATGAGACTTGGATGGTAAGTTTGCGTAGTGCAATAGAAACGGTTTTCAAATGTCGTGAAGATATTATGGGAAATGTGCATACATGTGTACACGTGACTTCCAAAATTAGAACAGCTATCATTGTTAGTCAGTGGTATTGGATTCCATGTCTGCCATTTGACTGTGATCCTTACATGTCGTCAGCGGTGATTCGTGCCAGCAGTTTTTTTAGTCCGCTGTAAACTTTCTGACGTCTTTTATTTGTAGTCAATGTCCGATTTGTTATTAACTTTGTTTAGATGTCTTCTATACTGCGAATGATTTTTTTCTGATCAGATGACCATGAAAAAAAATTGTATTGTGTTGGAGTTTTGTTGTTATTGTTGCTGCTGTTGCTTGCATTGCTGTTTTCGAGAATATCAGATCTGATCGAATTAGGCTTCAGAAATGAATGTGGGATGGTGACGGCCTAAAGACATATAAAGTCCGCACATTGCAAGCTTGTAGTTGAGATGTGTGTGTGTGTGTGTGGGGGGGGGGGGGTGCGTGCGTGTGTGTGTGTGCCTGTGTGCGTGTGCGTGTTGTGTGGTGTGCGTGTGTGTGGTGTGTGTGTGTGTGTGTGTGTGTCTGTGTGTGTATGTGTGTGTGTGTGTGTGTGTGTGTGTGTGTGTGTGTGTGTGTGTGTGTGTGTGTGTGTGTGTGTGTGGTGTGTGTGTGTGTGTGTGTGTGTGTGTGTGTGTGTGTGGTGTGTGTGTGTGTGTGTGTGTGTGTTATGTTGTGTTGTGTGTGTGTGTGTGTGTGTGTGTGTGTGTTGTGTGTGTGTTGTGTTGTGTGGTTGTGTGTGTGTGTGTGTGTGTGTGTGTGTGTGTGTGTGTGTGTGTTTGTGTGTGTGTGTTTGTGTGGTGTGTGTGTTGTGTGTGTGTGTGTGTGTGTGTGTGTGTGTGTGTGTGTGTGTGTGTGTGTGTGTGTGTGTGTGTGATGAACGTTTGTCATGAATGAAAAGACTGACATGAGAAAGCTGACCAAAATCTTTGTAGAGTTAAAACCCCTTAGACAGTCTTGTGAAAAGGCTGGAATAGTCCATGCAATGGATTATATTCGTGAGAAGAGATGGGCAGCAAGGATGGGGGAGGCGGGGGGGGGGGGGTGCAAGATGCAGGGCTTTTAGAAAGAATGCGGAAGAGGAGCTAAGCTGCTTTTTTCTGATCAGTGACACTGTGCAGTATAACTGAAGCGTGATTGAAAGATTCAAATCGTTCAAAGAACAACAATCTTTACTTTGACGTGCGTTCAAAATAGATCTAGTTGCAAAGTGAGACGACTGCAGGCGGAAATCTAAACAAATCTTAAATAAATGTTAGCGCAAACTCCTTCATTTTCATTGTCCTATTTGTTTGTGTCTTGCCTGAAGAAGACCTAAGAGGTCGAAACGCGTCGTGTTTTGTCTTGTGATTCGTTTGTCCACGTTTCTCTTGGCGGTTCGCTAACATTTATTTAAGATTTGTGCCGTTGAAAAGCTGTGATATTACATAATACGCAAAAGCCGGATATAAAAATGTTTTATGTAATGTGTGTTCACAAAAAGTTAGGCAAATGACAAAAAAGTAGAGAAGAACAATCTTTTGTGTATACATGCGGCGTCACTGGAACGATTTTCTGGAGAAGGAAGTTTTTTTTTCCTCTAACGTGTATTCACAAAGCTGTGTACTGTGTCGACTGGAAACAAAGAGAAAACTTGCAAGTGCGTTCACCAAGCTGTATATTACAGAAACTAGAGAACCAGGCGAAGGAATTCTCAATCCAATCTGTGTTTACAAGGTTGTGCCGTACACAGGCGTTAAAAGGAAAAAATCTTCGATTTCAGACGTTTTGACAAAGCTGTGTATGATATAAACGAAACGGAAAAATTAAAGAATCTTTCATTTGACCTGTGTCACACAAGTATGTAGCACACAAACGAGAAAGAAAAAAAATGAACGGACCTTTAAATTAAATTGTGAACACAAAGCTTCGTATTATGCACACGAGATGGGGGGAATGGAAAAGTGTTCAATTTAACATGTGAAAACTGTATATATTACTCAAACGAAGAAAAAAAAAAATCTTTAAGTATGTTCATAAAGCTGTCATAGTAGACAAACGAGTAAAAAAAAAAGTGTTAGAATCTTTTACTTCAAAATGTGTTCAAAAAGTGGTGTGTTGCAAAGACAATAAGTGGAAGAACAAGAACGACAAGAACTGAAATGAAATCTAGTATATTTTCTGTTATTGAGCGTTTTCTTGTTTAAAGTTAGGAAGATGGGGGAGTGGGGGAGGGGGGGGCAATAAGGAGGGAATGCACAGTACTATGGATTCAGTGTGACTGTCACATTTTATTTGCCCAACAGCTCGTCATTTTTTTTCCATTTTGCCATACGACATGCAATCCAGCTGTAGGATACTTTAGTAAAAAAAATAATAATAATAATAAATGACTAAATAAATAAATAACAGTAAATAAATAAAATACACAAATAGATAAATAAATAAAATGAAAATATTTTGGAAAAAAATGAAAAACATTTCTAAAGCTATAAGATACTTTGACAACTGGAGCATTATCATGGGGGGTTTATTGATGGACAGTTACAACAATAGATTTATGGGAACATTTCCGTTGCAAACACTTTGGGTTCCTTTGGTTTTCTGTGCATCAGATTTATTGTGAACAAAGGAATTAGGAATGATGAAAACAGTCACAAGGGCGTGCGCGGTGAAACGTTGGGCTGAAACGTGCTGCTACGATGATGATGATGATGATGATGATTGATGATGATGATGATGATGATGATGATGACGATGTTGATGATGACAGAAATACTACTACTACTTCAACTTCTACTATTAGTACTACTACTGCCGCTGCTGCTGCTGCTGCCTGCTGCTGCTGCTGCTGCTGCTATTACTACTACCACCACTACTACAAACTCATCATCATCATCATCATCATCATCATCATCATCATCATCATCATCATCATCATCACTATGATAATCATAATCACGATAATGATAATGATTATGATTATGATGACGATTGTTGTGGACCGTGCGTGGCACTCTTTCAGTCTAATGATGTGTGCTCGTGCATGCGTATGAATGTATGTGTGCGCATGCGCATTTGTTTATTTTTAGCTCTCCCATGTGAAAAGATTATAATTTAAAAAAAAAAAATTTAGCAACAGTAAATAGTTTTCTATGGTGGTTTGTTTTTATTTTGGTCGAAGACAAAGTATTGTGTCTTCTGTTATGTTAAGTGTTTTGAGCAATGATAATGTATTTTTATAAGACATATTAATCAGATCATAAGATCTAAGGATGTTTTTTTTTTTAAATCTCATGTATCGACCTCTTTAGCCCCTGCTCTTTCTGTTCCCATTCCAACTCCCACCCCCACCCCCACCCCTCCCCCTTCCCCACCCCCCTCTGCATGCACTCTCGCACGTACACACACACACAACACACACACCACACACACACAACACAAAACACACACACACCACACACACATTCTCTCTCTCTCTCTCTCTCTCTCTCTCTCTCTTCTCTCTCGCACACACACACACACACACACACACACACACATTCTCTCTCTCTCTCTCCCTCTCTCTCTCCCCCCCCTCTCTCTCTCTCTCTCTCTCTCTCTCTCTCTCTCTCTCTCTCTCTGAACGAACTTGTATGCATGGTCACGATAACGACTAAAAATGAGGCGTCTTGAAACAGCTGAGTGGTTTTTTTTTATCTGTATTTAAAGGAGTGTATTGAGGCAGCGTGGCAGAATTGCAGACACTTTGGTCCATACCGAGGGAGCTTTATAAGAAAACAGTTTTTGTCTTTACCAGTGGAATTTTTCTTTTCACTTTCGTTCAATGCAGAGCGAAGGGGGGGATGGGGGCGGGGGAGGGGGGGGGGGGGGCACGGAATATACATTTCAAAGAGTTCGGATCCTTATAGTCCGTTTGTCCCGTTGTCGAGTTTTTCCTCCGCAGATGCGGAACCCCAGTTTGACACAGGTGTCTGCTGCTTGTATGATGACCGGAGAGGAACACGGCCAACAAAGGGACGCAGGTGTCTGCTGCTTGTATGATGACCGGAGAGGAACACGGCCAATGGGTTTTGACACAGGTGTGTGCAGCATGTATGATCATCTTGAGGAACACCGCAAACAGACTGACACAGGTGTGTGCTGCATGTATGATAATCTTGAGGAACACGGCCAACAAAGGGACACAGGTGTCTGCTGCTTGTAAAATGACTGGAGAGGAACACGGCCAATTGGGTTTTGACACAGGTGTCTGCAGCATGTAGAAAGAAACTCGTGGAGAGCGTGGCAGCAGAGAGTCCTCAGAAGAGAAGCCCCCTTCAAGCAAGTGTTTCGGCCCTTATCTCCTGACACTCTAGGGGGGTTGGGCCACACCCGGTTCATGACTCCGGATGTCCCTCTGCTGCCCCTTCTTTTTTCCCATCTTGGGACGAGCCATGGCTGGGATTCGAACCCATGACCCTCTGGACATGCTCATTTTCCACTTAATGACTCGCGCTTTAACCACTGAGCCACAGGGACACCTGATATTTGTAGGGAAATTAAGCCTTATGAAGTTCACTTTTGTTCCTCCTTGACCAGATCCAGCTTGAACACCTCTCTGCCGCTTCTGCCATTGCTTTCAGGGCTCTGGTTTTTTCCTTCCCTGCAACGGAGAGCTGTTTCATGAGGCTGTATGCAGACGTTCCTACAAACCCCCTAGCTCCAATTTCTGCAGTGAGGACTTTGACCTGATAGCCTTCTCTCCTCAGGCTGTTTGCCAGATCAGCATACTTTTCAGTCTTGTAGATTTGAGCTGCCTCCATTCTGTTCTCATATGGCACCGTGAGCTCGATCATGATCAGCTGCTTGGTTGACTTAGAGTGGACTACTATGTCTGGTCTCATGCCACTCTTGCTGATGATCTCTGGGTGACTCTTCCATTCTGGGAGGTCTGCAGTGCACTCCCAGTCATCTGCCCGTCCAGCAGACTCTGCCTGCATGTTTCGAGTGGCACTGTTGTTCTTGGCCATGATTTGCTGCCTCCTGCCGTGAAGAATGTTGCGGGTGCTTTTGGAGTCCTGATTTTCCCTTTTGTGGTGTTGGTACTAGCCCAGACTACTTGTACAATTTCTTTGAGCACTTGGTTGTGCCTCCATGTGTACCTTCCTTGAGCCAGGGCTACTTTACATAAAAAATTTAGCAACAGTAAATAGTTTTCTATGGTGGTTTGTTTTTATTTTGGTCGAAGACAAAGTATTGTGTCTTCTGTTATGTTAAGTGTTTTGAGCAATGATAATGTATTTTTATAAGACATATTAATCAGATCTAAGGATTGTTTTTTTTTTTAAATCTCATGTATCGACCTCTTTAGCCCCTGCTCTTTCTGTTCCCATTCCAACTCCCACCCCCACCCCCACCCCTCCCCCTTCCCCACCCCCCTCTGCATGCACTCTCGCACGTACACACACACACACACACACACACACACACACACACACACACACACACACCATTCTCTCTCTCTCTCTCTCTCTCTCTCTCTCTCTCTCTCGCACACACACACACACACACACACACACACATACTCTCTCTCTCTCTCTCCCTCTCTCTCTCCCCCCCTCTCTCTCTCTCTCTCTCTCTCTCTCTCTCTCTCTCTCTCTCTGAACGAACTTGTATGCATGGTCACGATAACGACTAAAAATGAGGCGTCTTGAAACAGCTGAGTGGTTTTTTTTTTATCTGTATTTAAAGGAGTGTATTGAGGCAGCGTGGCAGAATTGCAGACACTTTGGTCCATACCGAGGGAGCTTTATAAGAAAACAGTTTTTGTCTTTACCAGTGGAATTTTTCTTTTCACTTTCGTTCAATGCAGAGCGAAGGGGGGGATGGGGGCGGGGGAGGGGGGGGGGGCACGGAATATACATTTCAAAGAGTTCGGATCCTTATAGTCCGTTTGTCCCGTTGTCGAGTTTTTCCTCCGCAGATGCGGAACCCCAGTTTGACACAGGTGTCTGCTGCTTGTATGATGACCGGAGAGGAACACGGCCAACAAAGGGACGCAGGTGTCTGCTGCTTGTATGATGACCGGAGAGGAACACGGCCAATGGGTTTTGACACAGGTGTGTGCAGCATGTATGATCATCTTGAGGAACACCGCAAACAGACTGACACAGGTGTGTGCTGCATGTATGATAATCTTGAGGAACACGGCCAACAAAGGGACACAGGTGTCTGCTGCTTGTAAAATGACTGGAGAGGAACACGGCCAATTGGGTTTTGACACAGGTGTCTGCAGCATGTAGAAAGAAACTCGTGGAGAGCGTGGCAGCAGAGAGTCCTCAGAAGAGAAGCCCCCTTCAAGCAAGTGTTTCGGCCCTTATCTCCTGACACTCTAGGGGGGTTGGGCCACACCCGGTTCATGACTCCGGATGTCCCTCTGCTGCCCCTTCTTTTTTCCCATCTTGGGACGAGCCATGGCTGGGATTCGAACCCATGACCCTCTGGACATGCTCATTTTCCACTTAATGACTCGCGCTTTAACCACTGAGCCACAGGGACACCTGATATTTGTAGGGAAATTAAGCCTTATGAAGTTCACTTTTGTTCCTCCTTGACCAGATCCAGCTTGAACACCTCTCTGCCGCTTCTGCCATTGCTTTCAGGGCTCTGGTTTTTTCCTTCCCTGCAACTGAGAGCTGTTTCATGAGGCTGTATGCAGACGTTCCTACAAACCCCCTAGCTCCAATTTCTGCAGTGAGGACTTTGACCTGATAGCCTTCTCTCCTCAGGCTGTTTGCCAGATCAGCATACTTTTCAGTCTTGTAGATTTGAGCTGCCTCCATTCTGTTCTCATATGGCACCGTGAGCTCGATCATGATCAGCTGCTTGGTTGACTTAGAGTGGACTACTATGTCTGGTCTCATGCCACTCTTGCTGATGATCTCTGGGTGACTCTTCCATTCTGGGAGGTCTGCAGTGCACTCCCAGTCATCTGCCCCGTCCAGCAGACTCTGCCTGCATGTTTCGAGTGGCACTGTTGTTCTTGGCCATGATTTGCTGCCTCCTGCCGTGAAGAATGTTGCGGGTGCTTTTGGAGTCCTGATTTTCCCTTTTGTGGTGTTGGTACTAGCCCAGACTACTTGTACAATTTCTTTGAGCACTTGGTTGTGCCTCCATGTGTACCTTCCTTGAGCCAGGGCTACTTTACATGAGCTTAGGACATGCTCCACTGTTTGTTTTTCATGGCAGAGGGGGCATGCAGGATCGTCTGTTTTCCCCCACTTCACCAGGTTTGCATTTGAGGGCAGAAGGTCATATGCAGATCTGAGAATGAAGCTGATCCTGAGAGGGGCCATGTGCCAAATGTCATTCCAAGTGAGACTTCTTTGGAGTGCATTCTCCCACGTTGTCCATTGCCCTTGCTGGCTCTGCTGGACTGCTTTTTGGAGTCTTTTTTGGTCTTCTTCTTTTCTCATCTCCTGAATCATCATGTCTCTTTTGGCTTTTCCTTTGGCCTTTGACCACCATTCAGTTTTGGTCACCCCCAGTCCCTGTCTGTTGGTCTGTGTGTGTCCTGTTATTTCTCTGATCTTGAGACTTTCTTTTGCAGAATCCATCGCCTCTTGAACTTTCCATTTTCTGCCTGTCTTCAGCTGGGGCTTAATTGCTTCTACCACCTTGTCTCCTGAGTCCTCCAGCATGCTTTGAAGTCTGATCTTCCCTGCTTTGTATTCCTCCAGGATGGATTTCAGGGGTGTTTCAGCTTTGCTTGGCGACAGTACAGCGCTATGTCAGTCAGACAGGGTGGGACACCAAGCCATTTCCTTGTGAACTTGTTGATTTTGGCTTCCATTGCCTCCACTATGCTGGTGCAGATGTCGTATACCATCAGAGGCCATAGGAGCTTTGGTATCAGCATGAACTGCAGACACCAGACCTTGTATTTGCCAGGGAGCCCACACTGGTCAATGGTCTCCAAGCCTTCCTCCGCCATCTGCTTGGTTTCTTTTGCTCTTTGTGTGTCTTTCAGCGTATCATCATACCATCTTCCAAGGCTCTTGACTGGTTCTTCTGTGACTGTTGGAATGGCCTGGTTGGCAACACTGAAGACCACAGATCCGGCCACTTTTCCTTTCCTCAGTGAGAGACTCCGTGATTTCTTTGGCTTGAACTTCATTCTGGATGAGGCAACTATGTCGTCCAGCCTCTCCAGCACATGACGTGTCTCGTCTTCTCTGGATGAAATCACTGTAGTGTCATCCATGAAGGCCTTGAGAGGAGGCATCTTGTATCCATCGCCAAGGTCTGTTTGTCTCGCGTTGTTTGTTGCTGCTTTCAAGATGAGTTCCATTGCCAGCACGAACAGTATTGGGGAAATTGCACAGCCCATTGCAATACCCACTTCCAAGTTGATCCAGTCTGTTGTGTACTCCTTGGTAGAGAACCGCATTGAGAAGCCATTGAAGTACTTCTTGAGCATGTCGCGGATGTTCTTTGGCACATGGTACATCTCAAGAGCCAACTGTATCATCTCATGGGGCACAGATCCATATGCGTTTGCCAGATCAAGCCACACTACGTCCAGGTCTCTCTTTTCTGTTTTTGCTTTTTGGATTGCGTCCCAGATCATTGTGGCGTGTTCTACACAGCCCGCCACGCCTGGGATGCCACCTTTCTGGACTGACACATCCAAGTACTTGTTTTCCATCAGGTACTTGGTCAGCCTTGCTGCCATGACAGAGAAGAAGATTTTCCCTTCGACGTTCAGTAGTGATATTGGCCTGAACTGGCTAATGTCACTGAGTTTTGCTCTTTGGGGATGTACACACCGTCTGCCGTCATCCACTGGCCGCTGATCTTCTGGTTTCTCCAAGCCGATCGCAGCAGCCTGTGGAGCCACTCCAGCACCTTGGGACATTTCTTGTAAAGCTGGTAAGGTATTCCGTTTGGCCCTGGTGATGATTTGGCTCTGGCTTTGTCGACCACCTTCTTGATTTCCGCCAACGTTGGAGGCTTGCCATTGAACTGTTCCTCAGGGTTGGTTGGCCACACCAGACCTTGAATGTCGAGTGGTGCTTTGCTCTGTGGGTCAGAGTATGTTTTCCTCAGATGCTGCTCAAGAACTCCTTTGTCCACACTTAGGGTCCCAGATTTTGGCTGCTCAAACAGTGTTCTGGCAAACTGGAAGGGGTCTCTGAAGAAGCGCTCTTGTGTCTTCTTCTTTTGCTCTTCCTCTTCCTCGCAGATTCCGCTTTGCTGAGGGCACTGTGTTTTTCTTTCAGGTCTTTCCACAGTTTTTCCAAGCCTTGTTTTTCAGCTGGCAGTGCGGTCTTCATTTGCATCTTGAGGTTTTTCTTTTGGACCCTGATCTTGTCCATCTTTTCTTGGCGTCTGGATTTCTTTGGAGGTGTTTTCTCCTTGGGTAGTTTTGCTCCATAGGCGTCTCTACATGTGGCATACACAATGTCCCCATATGTGGCTAGTTTGTGTTCCAGGGTGCTTTTCCCTATCAGTACATCGAGTCTTTGGACGATTTTTGCATCCAGTTTTTCCCAATCTTCAGTTTCGTTTGCTCGTGGCAGGTTGAGTTTCAGGCGCCTGGCATCGAGGGCCTGTGCAAATTCCTCATCCGAACCAACAGCGTGGATGTCCTTGGCACTGTGGTTTAAATCCTGGCCTTGGTCTTCCGACGTCTTATCTGCTGATGCAGTGCGCTGCTGCTCATTCAGATGAGTCTTCACACATCCCATCTTTGTTCTGTGGATCTTCATGCCACGGGTGGTAGCGAAACGCTTTCCACAGACACATGGATATTCCATTTGGTCCATGTTCATAGTCCGTTTGGGATTTGCAGTCATGATTGGTTGAGCACCGATGGATTCATCATTCTCTCCCCCTTTCGGTGAATCCTGGGAGCATCTTTTCCTTTTATTTTTAGTAGCCACATGTTTAAGGCAAAGTGGGGAGCCAGCCCACAGAGCCCTTGGTTCTGGTCTTTCCCAGTGTCCTCCGGTCTTTCCCGGACGTCCTCCGGCCTATTCCCGGAAGTCAATGGTTTACCCATGCATCAGTAGAAAGAAACTCGTGGAGAGCGTGGCAGCAGAGAGTCCTCAGAAGAGAAGCCCCCTTCAAGCAAGTGTTTCGGCCCTTATCTCCTGACACTCTAGGGGGGTTGGGCCACACCCGGTTCATGACTCCGGATGTCCCTCTGCTGCCCCTTTTTTTTCCCATCTTGGGACGAGCCATGGCTGGGATTCGAACCCATGACCCTCTGGACATGCTCATTTTCCACTTAATGACTCGCGCTTTAACCACTGAGCCACAGGGACACCTGATATTTGTAGGGAAATTAAGCCTTATGAAGTTCACTTTTGTTCCTCCTTGACCAGATCCAGCTTGAACACCTCTCTGCCGCTTCTGCCATTGCTTTCAGGGCTCTGGTTTTTTCCTTCCCTGCAACTGAGAGCTGTTTCATGAGGCTGTATGCAGACGTTCCTACAAACCCCCTAGCTCCAATTTCTGCAGTGAGGACTTTGACCTGATAGCCTTCTCTCCTCAGGCTGTTTGCCAGATCAGCATACTTTTCAGTCTTGTAGATTTGAGCTGCCTCCATTCTGTTCTCATATGGCACCGTGAGCTCGATCATGATCAGCTGCTTGGTTGACTTAGAGTGGACTACTATGTCTGGTCTCATGCCACTCTTGCTGATGATCTCTGGGTGACTCTTCCATTCTGGGAGGTCTGCAGTGCACTCCCAGTCATCTGCCCCGTCCAGCAGACTCTGCCTGCATGTTTCGAGTGGCACTGTTGTTCTTGGCCATGATTTGCTGCCTCCTGCCGTGAAGAATGTTGCGGGTGCTTTTGGAGTCCTGATTTTCCCTTTTGTGGTGTTGGTACTAGCCCAGACTACTTGTACAATTTCTTTGAGCACTTGGTTGTGCCTCCATGTGTACCTTCCTTGAGCCAGGGCTACTTTACATGAGCTTAGGACATGCTCCACTGTTTGTTTTTCATGGCAGAGGGGGCATGCAGGATCGTCTGTTTTCCCCCACTTCACCAGGTGTATGATAATCTTGAGGAACACCGCAAACAGACTGACACAGGTGTTTTTCTGCATGTATAATGAATCGTAAGAACGAGGCCAACAGACTGACACAGGTGTGTGCTGCATGTATAATGAATCGGAAGAACGAGGCCAACTGACTGACACAGGTGTGTGCTGCATGTATAATGAATCGGAAGAACGAGACCGACAGACTGACACAGGTGTGTGCTGCATGTATGACGATCTTAAGGACCACCGCCAACAGATTACAAGGCCACCTCAGGGACCCCTCCCGAAACATTCCCTCCCAGTTTTACAACTTTCCCCCCTTCGTCAGGTCTCGGGTTTTTTATGTGCCAGTAGCGGTATAGGAACAGCTTGCTCAGAGACGTGGGTTTTATGGGAGGGGAAGGTGGGGGGGAGCTAGGCTCTCTCCCTCTCTCGTTCTCCAGGGACTGGGAGCTGCCAAGTGTTTGTCTGTCGCTCTGATGGGTCTTCGATGACTTTGCCCGTGAAACCTGTCAGGCCGAGATGTCTTCGTCGCCTTTTAAGACATGAACTCCGCGTGGAGTTGTTCTGATGATACCATCTGTCTCGTGTTTATTCATTCACTTTATGGCCCCCCTCTGTCTGACAAGAGAACCGCTAGGGGAAAGACAGGCCTGGGAGGGGAGGGGAGGGGAGGGGGGAGGGGAGGAGGAGAGATGGGGGTGGTGGGGGGGTGGAGGAGGGGTGGTGATTCTACTGAAGAGCTGGGGGTGGGGAGGGGGAGGGGATGGAGGTGGGAAGAGCAGGTGAATGAGTCAGTAGTGTGTGTGTGTGTGTGTGTGTGTGTGTGTGTGTGTGTGTGTGTGTGTGTGTGTGTGTGTGTGATATCTGCTGTGAACAGCCAAAGGTTTCGACTCACCAGGTAGAAGCAGCAGAACTCTGTGAGTCAGTGTCAGTACAGCCACTGTGGACTCCAGGGAGGGTTACCTTTCTCCTTCCTTCCCTTTTACCCCCCCCCCCCCGTCCCCAGTCCACCTCTTCCCCCGTTCCCCTTTCCCCTATCCTCCACCCTTGTCTGCCTGGTGGGTTTACACACCTGAGGATAGGTGTAAATATGGAAAGATTGTCAACATCTGGTCGACTTGTATTCTTGACGTGGAAACATTGAATGAGTCAGTACATCTTCAACACCAGGAAATTCTTTCCTTTTGACGTCATACCACCTACCCTCATTCCCCTTTCTCCCTCCCCCCTCCCCCCTACTTCCTCCCAATCCCCTCCTCAGTACACTCATAAAACAGTTTATAAGGCTTAGTGGCTTTCTTTGTCCAGTAAAGATGATCGCGCATACTTGGGTGCTTCATACAAGAGGAAACATGTTTTACCACGTCCACCTTTGCACTAGACAGATAGAAACTGGTATATTTCTTTCTTTCTGTCTGCGTATGCAGGCTGATACTCCTGCGGACACTGCTTGTATAGACAGGCAGTGGAGTTTTGTGTGTTTGACCAGTTTTTTATCCCGCCATTAAGGCAGCCATACTCCATCTTCGGGGAAGGTGCTATGCAGAAAGGGAGAAGAAGAACAGAGGGATGCTTCCATTAACAATGGAATGGACGGGACAGAACTTCTAAGCGCAAGAGATTGAACAACCGAATGGGGCCGGAGTAGCTCAGTTGGTAGAGCACCAGACTCGTAATCCAAGGGTTGCGGGTTCGAATCTCCGCCGGGCCGTTTCGGTACAGGGGGATTTTTCCCTCGGAGTTAACATTGGTTCTGACTCCATTTCCCATACAGTCCTTGGAATGAGACTATACACCGAGGTACCGTGTGTGAACGCACGCACAACATCTTGCACACACGTCAAATCCCATCACCAACTTTCGGAAGAGAAGGGCAGTTTGGCCGTTGGTATGGATGACGCGTTACACATAGCATGCACCTTCCGCGGAGATGGAGTAGGGCTGTCTTAATGGCGGAATAAAAAAAAAAAAACAGTCATACACACAAAACTCCACTCCCTTTGTTGGGCAGATGGGATTAATACTTGCCTGTCTATACAGGGAGTGTCCGCAGGAGTATCAGCCTGCGTACGCAGAAGAAGAAGGAGAAGACAACCGAATAGTACGGGAAAACAACTGTAGGAAATCAGTCCTCCTCTCCTGAAAGTGTTGGCAAATGAAGGAAATGAGGTATAAATCAGAAAGATTAGAAGATTGAACACAGAGTTGGTGGGAGGGAGTAGGAGGAGTCCGTCCGTACCTGGGGCATGAGCGGCTGGTTTGATGTTGCGGAGGTGGAGAGAGGTTTACTTGTAGCTGGAGTATACATCACACGGTGCTTAAAGACAGGACAGTACAGGATGTATCCGACGATGACCACCTAACTGTAAGACTTTTGTTTGGATGTTCTTCATCTGCGTTTACATTCTAAACTAGTACGAACATGTACATCAGAACACTATTGCTTAGCCCTAACTGCAAAGTCTTTCGAAAATTCGGAGAACTTAATTTTCAACTATCAACACAGAATTAAGGATTTCTCATCTTGGAAAGAGCAACTCGAATTTTACTCAGGAGTTGGGAGGGAGGAGGGAGGGGGGGGGGCGTGCACATGAGGAGGAGGGAGGGCGTTATTCGCCGTTCTTTACCTCGCCATGTCTGAAATCGCTGTCCAGTTTACGCAAAGGATTTAATGCCGTTTTGCCGTCGTCACCACGGGGGTTCTATCATGATGAAACTCATGACGTAAACTTGACGGGTCAAATTCGTATGAAAGACTCATGAAAGAGAAAACAGGGAGCTAACCTAACTGTACTAATGGCAGGTTAAAATAACAATGATTTGTTTCTTTCGACTAACCAGCGCATGTCAACTGCTTCAAAAGACGCGGGAAATGGCGGGGGCCGGATTGGCTCAGTTGGTAGAGCGCCGGACTCGTGAACCTGGGGTTGCGGGTTCGAATTTCGGTACAGGGGGATTTTTCCCTCAGAGTTAACATTGGTTCTGACTCCATTTCCCATACAGTCCTTCGAATGAGACTATATATAAACCGAGGTTCCGTGTGTGAACGCACGCACATCTTGCACACACGTAAAATCCCATCACCAACTTTCGGAAGAGAAGGCCAGTTTGACCGTTAGTATGGATGATGACATGTTACACATAGCATGCACCTTCCCCGAAGATAGGGTATGGCTGCCTTAATGGCGGGACGAAAAACGGTCATACCCACAAAACTCCGCTGTCTGTCTGTACAGGCAGTGTCCGCAGGAGTATCAGCCTTCGTAGGCAGAAAGAAAGAAGGAAAGCTGGAAATGGCGACCAGGTATCCCACCGTCTAGACTGCACCTTAACACTCCGATTCAACTTTCGACGCTCGCCAAACCTTCTTTGTCAGTCAGTCATTCCGGACTTGACTTTGTCATGGCCATTACAGAGAGAACTGCTTTCAAAGATGTGACTCACGATGAAAATAGACCCGCGACCCTGGACTCCGTCACGTACACCTGTACGGTGACTGCTGCTTCCTCCCACAACAAGCGTGACACACGTGGGGACCCAGCAGGCTACTCTAGTCAAGCAAGCAGAGCACGACAAAGCATCAAAGAGCGAGTGTGTCGCAAGCGGTGGTCTCAAAGCGGACAGGAGCGGCTTTAGTGGCGAGGGAGCAGAGGAACTAAGCGTGCCTTCTCACAAAGCTGCCACACACACACACACACACACACACACACACACAACGGTCCGATACAGTTACTAACTGACAGATCTCCAACATGCAAAGGGAATAACATGACACAGGGATTGACGACATTCCGCATAACTATAGTCATAACCTTACCCACGACCCGACCGAACGGCATTCCCAACATGCCTACCGAACTCCAAGATATCTACGGAACTTCAGCCTACCAACGACATTCGATCGGACATGCCAAGGTTTTAAAGGTTCAGAGAAAATGGTTCTTTTTAGTGCCCCTTTTGAAGTATGGGCGTACGCGAGACCAGTCCCAGCTCGGCTTTTAACCGATCAGGTACGACTAAAGAATAAAACAATGGACCGAGTAGCCTCCCCTCTGTTCTTTCACCTCCTCAATGGTGGTCGACCTCTTGCAGATTTTTGAGAGAACAAATTACCAAGCTGCTGAAATTAAACATTCTCACTCGGTGATAATACCTGTATAAAATAATAGTCTTCAAACGCTGTTGTATCTATTGAAAAAGATGAATGATATAATTGTAGTGCAGTTGTTGTTGTTGTTGTTGTTGTTTTGGGGGTTATCAATCTGCTGAAGTTAATCATTCCTACACAGACACAATACTTACATAAATATTCTTCAAACGCTATTGTATCGATTGAAAACAGTGAATGACATATTGTAGTACAGTGACACGGATCACCGTTCAGGAGATGGGGGAAGGGGAGGGGATGTCATTCAATCACTGGTAAGATTTACGTCCTATCGGCCAGAGGCCTTTAAGGACAAGGTAAAATGCAGACTTTTTTTAGCAGTTGCTGTTGGCAGCAGTGTTGTTTAGTTCCGGATTGGGGGGGGGGGGGGGGGGGCTTTCATCTGTCGCTCTCTCAGCTCTGGTTCCGTCTGAACTCCTGTTCACTTGGAGGTGTTGGTCGGCCGACGATGGGCGTCGGTTTTCATCGCCTCTTCCCCCGTCAAGAGGCCTGTCTCCAGGGCCACCAGGAGGCCTTCTTCGTGCTCAGGTCCTGTGCCGCGTGAGGCCGCCTCAAAGAGGGAGCAGGACGAAAGTCGCTGGAGCGCTGCATGAGTCCCGTCTACGATCCACGCAACCTCCGGCCGAGAGGGAAATTCCTCATCCTAACCCCGACAGGGGTGCCCGCCATGCCCAGTTCACAAAAGCAGGGTGTCCCAGACCACGGTCATCGTAGTCAGACAGCGCTCCATCGCCGATCGCCCCACATGTCCTGGAGCCTTTCCCCGGCGACATAGGCTGGACCCGCTGTCATCCATTCGGCTCGAAAGGTTCGCTGCGTCGCCTGACACTGACCTTTCACATCGATGTCCCTCAAAGGAGAGCTGTGCCACCTCTCCCTCGGTATTCGCTGCTATGCCACCTCGCAGGGCATGGAGAGGGGAAGGGGAAAGAACTTTTACAAATGCTTATGGCATTACCAGGCGGAAGTACGCCCGCCCACCGAACCACCATCCCAATCTTTCTCCCCCAAACACTAAAATGATAACACAATAAGATGAAATAATCGGAGCCTGGTATGCATAAGCATGCCCGGCATGGCCGGTGGCAAGCCCGGATAAATGGGGAGCCAGGGCAAGCATGAGGTTAGCTTCCTCACCTTGTCCTTAAATTATGTAGCTACAGGAACATCAACAACAACAACCCAGCAAACTCTTCTTGGAGCGAGGGAGCCTTCTACGGGAAGACCTATGAGGGCCTGCATCGAAAGCCAACCGGAAACTGCATGCTGACAACTCTCTTGACGATCAAGAAAACAACGTCCATAGGCGAAGGGGAAGACCTAGGAATTCTTGGAGGAGAGACTTGGATGCAGAGAGGAAGAGAGTGGGACACACCTGGAGAGAATTGGAAAGGGCAGCCCAGGACAGGGCGCGCTGGCGGATTGTTGTTGATGGCCTTTGCTCCAGTGGGAGCTGATGGCTTGAACGATGAACGCATCGGAGAGAGGAAAGAGCACAAAACATGCTTCGTTGAGTGAAAGAAGTACCCGTACCCAAAGCTGATGAGGGGTTAGGGGTATGTGACCACAGACCTTTTCATTTAACGAAGGATGTACACTGGCCACAATCGTGAGGAGAGGGAACCGGGAGATGGAGGAGGAAAGTGGGGGGGGGGGGGGGGGGGGGGAGTTGGGAGAGACAGAAAAACAAGTATCTCGTTTCTAGAAGGAAGCACATACGCCAAAAGTTTATGAACGGATGTCGGAAGGGGGGGGGGGGGGGGGGGGGGATGGGGGGGGGGGGGCGAGGGAGACGTAAGGAAGGAAAGAGAAAAGACATAACTTAATTATGTGATATTAAGATCTGTACTGGGAAGTATACAGCAATGGTGTGTGTGTGTGTGTGTGTGTGTGTGTGTGTGTGTGTGTGTTGTGTGTGTGTGTGTGTGTGTGTGTGTGTGTGTTTACTTATAACAATATTTTTGATGGGTAGTCAATGAAATGTTTTCTCTGTTTGTTTGTGCATTTTAACCAACTCTGTTCACAGCTGATTTTCGGGCCTCAAAACAAAGCAAATTATGCTAGCCTCTCCACTATTACAACCTCACAACATTGCAAAGCAAGATGGCTGATTTTGTACAATCTGAGAACAAACACGGCAAGCAGAGAGATAACCTGCGGCAAGCTAGCCGCGTGGCGTGGCAGTTACGCCCCCTGATTTCCCAATTGGCCGTTGGCGCTGTTCTGGCGCAAGGGTAGAAGTAAATCTAAGCACCAGACGGGCAATTCAGGCCCAGTTTGTCATGGGGTAGATTGCGAAGGTGATAAGCCGGGCAGGTAGCTTCCCCTTTTCACTGTCTGAACGCAGCGCCAAGTTTACATATTGAGCAAATTGAGCAGTCCAACAGCTGCAGAGAGTGTTCGCGTTTTGGAATCCCGTGTGTCCAACATAAAAATGTAGTATATATCTGACGCCGTTCTGTACATGCTGTCGTCCTGGTGATATGGGTGTAGTGCTAGATAGTTTCCCCTGCTCCCAGTGCCCTGTGGGTTATCCCCCCGCCTACTGCGTCTATCACTACTAAAAGGAAGGGGGACGAATGTTAAACCTGAACTAGTACACGTGTAAGAAACGAAGGGAAAGAAAGAAAAAGCTGAAATAACCCATTCTGCCATTTAGTGGCTTCCACGTCTTTAACGGGTAACCAGTTAACACGTCGGTGTGTGTCAAAAGATGGTAAGGTTCACACAGCTATGGTGTATTGTTGCGTTAAAAAAAAAACGTGTAGAGTTGACTCATCCGTGTGTGTTCCTGCGTTGGAAACGAAAAAAAAAGGTTTGTGTCTGACACAGCCGTGGTTTGTTAGTTGAATTTTAAAAAGAGACATGATCATTGTCCCAGCCATGGTGTGTTTGCGGTGTAAAAAAAAGAGGCGTGTCATTTGCCTGGCCGTGGTGTATTGTGGGGGTAAAGAGCACTTAGCGATTGGAGATCTATCACATTCTGTGGAAAGAAAACGTGATTTCATTATTTGTTTGGAACATGGACCTGGGAATTCCAAATGCCAGATGCGCGTTGTTGTTGTTTTTTTTTTTGTTTTTTTTTCTCTCTCTCTTCCATTTTCCCTTCCTTTTTTTTCCCCCGTCTGTCTTTTCCTCTTGGTCCCCCCCCCCCCCCCCCCCCTCCAGCTCATTCCTTCTCCCCTCCCCTCCCCTTATCTCTCCCCCCACTCACTCTCTCTCTCTCACTCTCTCTGTCTGTCTCTCTCTCTCTCTCGCTCTCTCTCTCTCTCTCTCTCTCCTCTCTCTCTCTCTCTCGCTTTCTCTCCCTCTGTGTGTGTGTGTGTGTGTGTGTGTGTGTGTGTGTGTGTGTGTGTGTGTGTGTGTGTGTGCGCGCTGCCTGTATGAGTATGTATGTCTGTGTACATGCTATCTGTCTGTCCTGTGCATTATAGCTATGTGTCTCGTAGTCCATAATCACTCGTACGTTTTTCACTCATATTTTGATATAATTATTCGTTTTGCATGATTTAGTTAGCGAGTCCACAAGCAGGACAAGAAGAAAAGACAAAGAGGAGGAGAATAAAGGACACACAGGACAAGATGTGAGGAGTATTGTTTGGTGCATTCTTAATGTCTGTTTGTATCATGTCTGGAAAAAAAGTCATGTTTATGGAAAAAGCCACTTCTCTGCTATGTATTGTGTGTTGAATAAACGTTACTCTGTGTGGTGATTTTCATGGTTATGTGTTTAGCAAGGACAGACTGAAAGGATAAGCTATGCCTAAAACAAAAATCTTAATCCTTGAAAGAATTAAGTTTTGTTGGTTTGTTTTGTTCGTGTGTGTGTTGTTTTTGTTTGTTTGTTTGTTGTTGTTTTTTTTGTTTTGTTTTGTTTTGTTTTTAGGGGGGGGGGGGGTTGTTTCGTTTTGTTGTTTGGTTTTGGCTTTGGGTTTTGTTGTTGTTGTTGTTGTTGTTGTTTTTCTCTGAGTCCTGAGTTTTCTCTGTCTGTCTGTCTGTCTGTATCTGTCTCTGTCTGTCTCTCTCTCTGTCTCTCACTCTCCTCTCTCTCTCTCTCTCTCTCTCTCTCTCTCTCTCTCTCTCTCTCATATCCACGTGGTAAGACCGAAAGAGCGAACAAGTTTGTGTCTCTAATTTGAATCACTTTTCTCCTTTCCAGTAAGTTTCCAGAGCGCTTTCGACTTTAACCTACTTTTCACTGGTTCCCAAAAAGGGGAGAACGGACAGAAGAGCAGAGCGAGGGGGGGGGGGGGGGGGGAGGAGGGGGGCGAAGAGACGAGAATCGGAGGGTTAGGGAGGTGGTGGGGAGGGTCCTTTGCTTACGTGTTCGTAGAACCCGTGGTGTATTTGCAACCACAGAGAGCTGGTTTGTGTCAGAGACCTGGTGGATAATCAGGCCGATATCAAGTTGTCTCCCTTCCCTCCTCTCTCTCTTCCCCCCTCTCCCTCCCCCCCCCCTCCTCCCCCCCCCCCCCCCCCCCCGGCCTGAAAGGTAATGAGTTTTGTCAGGCTATTCTGACCCTCATTTTGCCCTTTTCGTGGTCTGGTGTACTGAGAAAGACGGATTGGCGGGGTTTGAGAGGAGAGGGGGGGGGGGGGGGGGGGAGGCGAGGGTATGTTGGATTTGATGGGTTTCAAGATGAAGGTTACTTTAGAAGGTTGCTTTGAAGGTTACTTTAGAAGGTTACTTTACAACAGATCTCCAACTGCCGCCACCATCCCCTGTCCATACTGTGATAGGTCTTTCTGGGCGCAGATCGGCCTGACCAGCCATCTACGCACTCACCCCCGATCCCAGGATGACTAGATGGTCTTCGTCGTCTCGATGGACAAAAAAACCCCACTTTAGTATTAATATCGTTGTATTTCTTTATCCGCTTTTTATTCTTTGCTATGGTCTTCGTTGTTGTATTCTTCTGCGTTTTCTTCTTCTGTTGTTTTTTTGCTTTGTCTCATCGCCATCGTCGTTGTATTCTTCTTCTTCTTCTTCTTCTGCTTCTTCTTCTTGTTTCTTAGTGTTTCAATAAATTTCAAGCAAAAAAAAAGGGACGTGGTTGTGGATGGATTGATTGATATCTTGACAAGACTCCTGATTGAGGATGAACACCCAGGTGTGTTCCTTCCGGCCCTGTGGAAAGAAATAACAGAGGCAGAGCTTGAGCAATAGCAACAGCGAAGGTTCACCAAGCCTACGGTCACAGACGCTGTAATCGTTTGCCTGTAGGCGGACTTGTACTTGTTCAAGACGTGTTTCCACTCACCGTTTCTCCCTGATTGGTTTTGACGTACGCTGCTGTGGGCGGGCGAGCTTTCAGGGAGTGAGAGCTACCACATCCCCAGGTCCTACTCCTTGGGGTCTTCTGTGGTGCCGGGTTGTGGGTGGAGGTCTGCCATATCATTAGACCTCCACTCCCCAGGCCTTTGCCCACCCCGGGGAGCGGGGTGGGAGTGTGCCACATTATTTATTAAACCCTCACTCCCCAGGCCTTTCTTCCTGGGTAGCGGGTGGAAGTCTGCAATGTCATCAGGCCTCCACTCGGTACTATCCACTCAGTAGGCCGCCGCCTCTCCCCAGTCGTTAAGTGGGAGCCTTCGACGTCAGAAGGCCGGGTACTCTCTCATCATGTATCCACTCCCTCATTAGGCCTACACTCCACAGGTAGTAACTGGGAGTCTTCGACGTCGTAAGGTCTCCACTTCTTGGGCACTCTCTCCCATTGCACCTCCACTCCCTGGGAAGTGGCCGGGGGATTGTGACGTCATTAGGCCTCTACTCCCCTGGAAGCGGGTGGGAGTCTGCGACGTCATAAGGCTTCCACTTCCCAGAAATGGATAGGAGTCTGCGATGTCATTAGACCTCCACTTCCCAGAAATGGATGGGAGTCTGCGATGTCATTAGACCTTCACTTCCCAGAAATGGATGGGAGTCTGCGATGTCATTAGACCTTCACTTCCCAGAAATGGATGGGAGTCTGCGATGTCATTAGACCTTCACTTCCCAGAAATGGATAGGAGTCTGCGATGTCATTAGACCTTCACTTCCCAGAAATGGATGGGAGTCTGCGATGTCATTAGACCTTCACTTCCCAGAAATGGATGGGAGTCTGCGATGTCATTACACCTCCTCTTCCCAGAAATGAGTGAGAGTCTGCGACGTCATAAGGCCTCCACTTCCTTGGTTAGGGGTGGGAGTCTGCAATGTCATAAGGCCTCTACTTCCAGGTTTTGAGATGGTAGTCTGTGACGTCATAAGGCCTCCATTTGCCGGGAAAAGGGTGGGATTCTGCGAGGTCATAAGGCCTCTACTTTCCTGGTTTGGAATGGTAGTCTGTGACGTCATAAGGCCTCTACTTCCCTGGTTTGGGGTGGGAGTCTGCGACCTCATAAAGCCTCCATTTTCCGTGTACTGTCCCTTATTGGGCCTCCACGCCCCGGGAAGTGGGTGGGAGTCTGGGAGATCATTAGACTTCCTACTTCACGGGCTCTCTCCCTCTAAAAGTCTCCCACTCCCTGGGAATTGGGGGTGGGGTGGGGGGGAATGGGGGGATTGGGGGGGGGGGAGTCTGCGACGTGATTAGGTCTCCATTCCCCGGATACCCTCCTTCACTGGGCCTCCACCCACTTACCCAGGTATTGGGTAAGAGTTTGTGGCGCCATTAGATCTCATCCCGCGTACTTTCCCACAGTAAACCTCCACTTTACAGGTATTGAGTGGGAGTCTGCCACGTCATTAAATCTCCACTTCCTTCCCGGCTACTCTCCCTCAGCAGGCTTTTTCTCTCTCTGGGTACTGGGTGGAAATCTGCGATTGTCACGAGGCCTCCACTCCTTAGGGCTGTAGTGACGGACAGTTTTGCGAAGCAGTCGTGGCGAACGTGGCACATGATCTGGAGATAAACAGTTTGTTTTCCTTTCCTCGGTTTAGAAAATTATTTACGTCATTAAACCGTGGTAGCTGTTTCCGTGTGTGGTGGCATGGAGGATAAATGGGAATCATTTGGAGAAATCTTATGGCTGTGGTGTTTGTGTTTGCAGGAAAGAAAAAAAAAAGGTAAAAGAAAAAAAAAGAGGGAAGGAGTGGTACTTATAACGATGCCCCCTGTTTATATTTTGAAGCGAAATGAGGGACTGACACGCGGTGGGAAAAGGAGGGCGGCGGGTGGGACGGTGGAGATAAATCGAGAAGACTGCGTGTGGGCAGCCAGAGCATATGCTCCATCGATGCCGTCTTCAGCAGAAAACCAGACGACAAACTATGTCACTGAAATGCCCTCTTCTTCACACGACAATTGACAAACTATGTGCTCCAAAGATGTCCTTTTCTTCAGAGGACCAGACGACAAACTGCGTGCTCCGAAAATACACTCTTCTGTAGGAGACCAGATGACAAACTATGTGCTCCAAAGATGCCCTTTTTTCAGAAGACCACATGACAAACTATGTGCTCCAAAGATGCCCTTTTTTCAGAAGACCACATGACGAAATATGTGCTCCAAAGATGCCCTTTTTTCAGAAGACCACATGACAAACTATGTGCTCCAAAAATGCCCTTTTTTCAGAAGACCACATGACAAACTATAGACTCCAAAGATGTCCTTTTCTTCAGAAGACCATGTCCTTTTCTTCAGAAGACCAGATGACAAACTATAGACCCCAAAGATGTCCTTTTCTTCAGAAGACCATGTCCTTTTCTTCAGAAGACCAGATGACAAACTATAGACTCCAAAGATGTCCTTTTCTTCAGAAGACCAGATGACAAACTATAGACTCCAAAGATGTCCTTTTCTTCAGAAGACCACATGACAAACTATAGACTCCAAAGATGTCCTTTTCTTCAGAAGACCATGTCCTTTTCTTCAGAAGACAGATGACAACTATAGACCCAAAGATGTCCTTTTCTTCAGAAGACCAGATGACAAACTATAGACTCCAAAGATGTCCTTTTCTTCAGAAGACCACATGACAAACTATAGACTCCAAAGATGTCCTTTTCTCAGAAGACCATGTCCTTTTCTTCAGAAGACCAGATGACAAACTATAGACTCCAAAGATGTCCTTTTCTTCAGAAGACCATGTCCTTTTCTTCAGAAGACCAGATGACAAACTATAGACTCCAAAGATGTCCTTTTCTTCAGAAGATCAGACGACAGAGCATGTTCTCCAGTGATGCTTTCTTCACAACAGATCAGACAACAGACCATATGCTGCAGTGATGACGTTTCAGCGAAAAAACCCGAAGACAAAATCCGTATTCTAGAACGATACAGTGCAACTATGGCAACACCTGTTTAGATGAAAACTTTTCAAATTCATGCTCCATTGTTCATGGCTCAATCTCACTGTCCCTTAATGTAATGTGAGTTTGTTTTGCTTTGCGTTGTACATAGGTTTGTAAATGAATATGTTTACATGTGTAGATATATGTTCATATGTGTATATAAGTGTATTAAGTGAACAGATCTATATGAACAGTTGACGTTGGTATATGCATAAAGTGTTATATATAAAACTTTTTTTTTTTTTTTTAAGATTTTTTAACTGCATTCTATAGATGCTGTCTCTTCAGAGCGCCAGTTGATAAATTTCGTGCTTCAAAAAATGCTAACTTCTACAGAAGACCAGATGAAAACTATATGTGCTCCAAGGATCTCTTTCCCATGATGAAAAAGACAGGACTTTTGGAACAGCCACACTCTCTTCACGATCAGAACAGTCTCCCTCTGGCTGGAACATGTGTACACTATGGGCTCTGGACCTTCAAACTATGCGCGGTGCTAGACTGGTTACGTGACTTTTGTTTTTCATGTGACCAGTTTTAACTGCGATATTCTTAGTAATATTCGAGAGCGTGGCATGAAATGAATAAAATACAGGTTTTTCTTGTTGTTGCTTCTTGCTAAATATAACCACAAAAAAAAAAAAATGATGAAACAATTCAGAAGACGTATACTGACTTTCTGAGTGATCGGGAAAGTGAAAGTTTCTGTCACGTGACACGTCACGTGGGCAGGTTCTGCTGCTGGCAGCCATCTGCGGAGTATTGTCTGGCGCATTTCCATATGTCTTATTTATGACGTCTGACGATGACCTCTGTCTTGAAATTGACTTGCCCGTTTCGTACGGTGTATTAGACCAGCGTTACTATGGGTCTTGTGTTGTGGGTTTCTCTGTGTGTTGTCAAAGATACCAGAAGACGACCACTGCACTGTAAAGAGGAAAAGAAAAACTAATTTCATTGTATGGGATGTCCTCTGGACAGAAGTAATCAAATCAGAATCAGCCAACAACAGATTGTGGCATGGATATGGGACTGAACAAAATGGAGCAGGTCTCTTCCTCCTCTCCCCCTGCCGGCTTACTCCGTCCTCCTTCCTTCCCTCCTCCTTCTCCTTCCTTCCTCCCTCCTCTT
>CM065734.1:4088970-4091470 GCA_033310375.1 Conus canariensis
ACTAGAATCGCGTGGTAAAAAGTCGTGGGTTACAGATGTTCGGGATGTTCTGTTTTTTAATGGTTCGGGTTGTGTCTGGATGTGTCAAGGGGTTGGAAATGTAAATGCTTTTTTGAAACAACTCCGGCAAAGATTGATTGATAACCGTTGGCAAAAATGGCATGAAAATATCGGAACAGTGAGCGATATTGTTTTATAGAACTTTTAAGACATCCGCTGGTTGTGAAAAATATCTTCACTTAATATTGACAGGCATATTAGAAGTTACTAACAAGATTTAGATTAGGAGTTACGACATCAAAGCGCATTTAGTACCGATATGGCAAATACTAAAACGTTGACATTTTATGTCCTTTATGCAAAAGCGCGAATGAAGTGAAGTGCATTTTCTGCTTTGTTGTCCTGTCTTACAAATTTAAGGTGTGAATACATACTCGGAAATTCTTTGAAAACCCCTGTTTGTTCCGAGCTGCTTTCCTCATGGCAAATCAAAAGGAAGACGTATGAAGAGCACGTGCATTTATTTATATAAGGCCTTTTAAAAGGCGCATATTATGGTCAGTTAAAGGAATCCAACTTAGTATTTATTGTGTACATTTTGTATGTCTCTCTCTATCACTCTCTCCCTCTCTCTCTCTCTCTCTCTCTCTATCACTTCTCCCTCTCTCTCTCTCTCTCTCTCCTCTCTCTATCACTCTCTCCCTCTCTCTCTCTCTCTCTCTCTCCTCTATCACTCTCTCCCTTCTCTGTCTCTCTCTCTCAATCTCTCTCTATCACTCTCTCCTCTCTCTCTCTCTCTCTCAATCTCTCTCTATCACTCTCTCCCTCTCCTCCTCTCCTCTCTCTCTCTCCTCTCTCTCTCTCAATCTCTCTCTATCACTCTCTCCCTCTCTCTGTCTCTCTCTCTCAATCTCTCTCTATCACTCTCTCCCTCTCTCTCTCTCTCTCTCAATCTCTCTCTATCACTCTCTCCCTCTCTCTCTCTCTCTCAATCTCTCTCTATCACTCTCTCCTCCCTCTCTCTCTCTCTCTCTCAATCTCTCTCTATCACTCTCTCCCTTCTCTCTCTCTCCTCTCTCTCAGTCTCTCTCTCTCTCTCTCTCTCTCTCTCTCTCTCTCTCTCTCTCTCCATTAGATCAGGAGAGGGAGCTTTTTTGCGTATCCTTTCTATCCTCGATAGTGTGTATGTGCGTGTGCCTGTGTGTGTGTGTGTGTGTGTGTGTGTGTGTGTGTGTGTGTGTGTGTGTGTGCGTGCGTGCGTGCGTGCGTGCGTGCGTGCGCACGTGTATATGTGTGCCTGCGTGTATAATTATGTGCGTGTTGTGTGTGTTGTGTGTGTGTGTGTGGCGCGCGCGCGCGCGCGGCGCGCGTGTAATGTAATCTACAAAAAATCACCACCACCACTGTAGTCCTGCATCACCATCACGACCACCGCCTTTCGCTCCTTCACCCCCCTCCCCCCCCCCCCACCACACACACACACACCCCCGCCCCTCCCCGCTACATTATCCTTCTTAAATCTCCCTCCCGCACTCTCTCACCCACCACCGTCCGTTCTTAGCCTTTAGAATTGAAAGTGAACTAATGCATTGCAGCCACAAGTCGTGAGCGTAGTGGAGACATCACCTTGCGCCGCTTACAAGTCCACAAACCACCCGCTTACAAAAGAAATGAAATTTAAGAGAGAAAGAGGGAGGGGGAGGAGGGTGGGGGAAGGGAAGGAAACACGGAGGGAAGGAGGGAGGGAGCGAAAGAACAAGAGAGAGAGAGAGAGAGAGAGAGAGAGAGAGAGAGAGAGAGAGAGAGAGGAGCATCATAAAACTAGTGGAACACAATGGAGTCAAAGGGAGCCAGGACAGCCATCTTGACCTTTGTTCAGGCATTGGACAAAGGTGGGGGGGGGGGGGTGGCCAAGGAGAATAGAAGAGCAAGTGTGGAGAGAGCAGTGGGGGAGGAAGGGGAGGGGGAAGAGGGGGGGGGGCAAGAAATCTAGGAAATGGAGAAGACCAAGGGAACAGACGACAACAGCTGAGGAAGAAAGGGTTCGTTCAATAAAGCAGCTTGAAGGAGGAGCGTCGTTCTACTTCATGTGCTTGCATTCGCAAGGTTTCTCTCTCTCTCTCTCTCTCTCTCTCTCTCTCTCTCTCTCTCTCTCTCTCTCTCTCTCTCTCTCTCTCTTCTCTCGGTCTCTTGTCTGTCCGTCTGTCTGTCCGTCTGTCTGTCTGCCTCTCTCTCTCTCTCTCTCTCTCTCTCTGTCTCTGTCTTTCTCACACTCTCTCTCCCTCTCTCTTTCTCTGTGTGTGTTGTGTGTGTGTGTGTGGGGGGGGGGGGGGTTGTGTATATATAACACACGTACAGAGAGAGAGAAGGAGAGAGACACATACATAGTGTGGTGTGGTGTGTGTGTGTGTGTGTGTGTGCGTGTGTGTGTGTGTGTGTGTGTGTGTGTGTGTGTGTGTGTGTGTGTGTGTGTACCTGAGCGTGCGCGCGCGTTCGTGCG
>CM065734.1:4096470-4098970 GCA_033310375.1 Conus canariensis
GCCTAGCTGTAAGTGGTCTTCTCTTTTTTTTTCAGTAGAATTAGTTTTAGAATGTGGTTTGCCTTGCAAGCCATTCTTTCTGTCAATAAATATTCGTAAAGGTTTTATTGTAGGTGTTGTCAAGCTACTGCTGCTGGTCTGATAATTTTACCACTGTCGCTGCCACTTTTGTGCTTAATATCATTGCTCACGATCAAGCTGAACACGGTTTTAGATATATAAAAAGAATTAACATACATATTAACAGCAGAAAAAATATAATTCCTTTTTTTTCCCTTTACGGGAAGGGAAAAATGAACGCCAAAGATAGATGGCGTTGTCACGTTTATGATAAATTGTCTAGTATGTTATAGATTATGACGCTTCACTGAAAACGTTTATCACAATAATTTTGAAGTAAAACTGTACACAGCTGGGACCAGAGAATGTATTATTATTATCATTGTTATTATTATTATGAATACTTACATAGCGCGTATCTTCGGCTAGGGACCAAGCTCTAAGCGCTTTACATTCCACACTCGTTTACACAACGGGATGCCTACCTGGGTAGTGCCGACTGAGGAGCTGCCAGCTGGCGCTTCATTCAGTCGTTTCCCGTGTCATCCAGTCAGTATCGTTCAATATTGTTCACTCAGTTTCCTTACTTCCTTCATTCTTTCCATTTCTCACGCAGGGTGCATGCTATGTGTAACGTGTCATCCATACCAACGGCCAAACTGGCCTTCTCTTCCGAAAGTTGGTGATGGGATTTTACGTGTGTGCAAGATGCTATGCGTGCGTTCACACACGGAGCCTCGGTTTATAGTCTCATTCGAAGGACTGCATGGGAAATGGAGTCAGAACCAATGTTAACTGCGAGGGAGAAACCCTGCTGTACCGAGACGGCCCGGCGGAGATTCGAACCCGCAACCCAAGGATCACCAAGATTACGAGACCGGTATGGAAGGTGATGTAGAGATCAGAGGGATAAAGATACTGTTAATTTCAAAGGGCCATATCAGGATTAGAGAGAGAAAGATATTATCGGTTATAGCACAGCCGACCGCAAAGGGCCATATCAAGATTACCACCTCGTTGAAGTCAACTCTGGAATAGGTTTTTTTAAAACATGCACACAACCCTCATTAAAACAGATTTTTCTAAAATCACACCCGGCGGCGGATATCTCTGAACAAGGTTTTCATTGAGTTAGGCACCACGTACTGAACACCACCGAACTGACTCGGCAGCAGTGCAGTGTCTCCTCTGGTGGGTTGCCCTATGATGACGACGTGATTGATTGCTCTCATGGATTGCCGATGCTAGGGCTGTGGCGGGAAATGGGAGGGGGGGAGGGAGGCCAGACCTTGGCTGTGGCGAGGGGTCAGAATGAACGGCTTGAGTGCAATCCCATTGAGGTGGCACAGAAGATGGAACAGAGAGATAGAGAGAGAGACAGAGAGAGAGAGAGAGAGAAGAACAGACAGACAGACAGACAGACAGAGACAGACAGAGAGAGACAGAGAGAGAGACAGAGAGACAGACGACAGACAGACAGACAGACAGACAGAGAGACAGAGAGAGAGAACAGAGAGAGAGACAGAGACACAGAGAGAGAGACAGAGAGAGAGACAGAGAGAGAGAGACAGACAGAGAAAGAGAGACAGACAGACAGACAGAGAGAAAAGAAAATGTATCGCCTCGCTTTCCCACTAGTCGCTTTTTGTCAGTCCCTTTCGCTCGGTACAAGTCACCGACCCCTTCCGGTCAGCCGCAGTCACTGAGCACCACGACAGAATTGGGAGCAGTTGGTTAGGGCTGCCCTTTCCGGGTATCACGCGTGGCCAATGTATTGTTACCTGCTGTTCAGCTAGGGCGGCCATTTGCCTGCACGTAGCTTCAAACTTCACGGTTTGATGCCATGAAGGCGAAGTGTCACTTTAGGAAAGACAGCTGACCAATGAGCAATAGGCAGAGAGCCAATCAGACCGACAGGAAGTGCTGAATGCCTTCAATATCCACCATGGAACTGTAACGAGCGAAAACCAAACATATTTATGCTTTCCCTCCTGTAATTATGGTTTTGCCTTGAAATCTTTTTCGTGATTAAAGAAGAAGAAGGAGGAGGAGGAGGAGGAGGAGGAGGAGAAAAAGAAGGAAACGGCATTTCTTTTTCGGCTTGATCTTTTTTTTTTCCATTCTCATATCAATACTCTCAGTGTGACTTTCAATATTCCATGTGGAACTTTTTCGGAGCTGTTCCACCACAAGGAATCGTCATGCTGTATAAAACATTGTTGCGATAAGGATCTCTCAGGAGGGCTGGACGGCAGAAGATCTTCAGAAAACAAGCCCCGTCTAACACTCTAAGTGGCGCGGGAAATGGCACGATTTCACTTTATATTTCCACTGTTTTACCTTTTTGCGGCGCGCGCGCGCGCGCGCATACACACATACGCATACACGCGCGCGCATGCACGGACACACACACACACACGCACGTACGCACGCGCGCGCA
>CM065734.1:4103970-4146470 GCA_033310375.1 Conus canariensis
TTGCATAACTCTCTCTCTCTTCTCTCTCTCTCTCTCTCTCTCTCTCTCTCTCTCTCTCTCTCTCTCTCTCTCTCTCTCTCTCTCTCTTTCTCTCTAACTTAACCTAATTACGAGCAATCGCCCTTGGAGTTAACTCGACAATGTGACCGGAGAGTGACGTAACAAAGAAAACACCTTTACCAAAACGGACGTACATGTGTTGGTACCGCGCATACGCCCCCTACATTCCCAGACGTTTATGCCAGCCGTTGGCGTTGGTTGGTAGGCCTAACGGTGAAAATTAGCCGAGTTGTCTTGCAGGAGAGAAGAGCTGATTGAAAAATAGGCCTCACCTTACAGGTATGGTCAGAATTAGAAGCAGGGCCGCTATCCGGTGACTTGGTTAGAATGCTCGTTAACGTCCAGATCTTGAGGTCCGTTTTTGGATTCTGTCTATCTTCAGGTTCACTGCCCTTTCCCTGTCTGTTTCCTCCTCCTCCTCCTCCTCTTCTTCTTCTTCTTCTTCTGCTTCTTCTACTTCTTCTTCTTCTTTTTCTTCTTCCTTTCCGCGATTCTCTTGTTTTCTCTTGTACTTGTATGTATGTTTGCACTGCTGAGAGATCGACTGGGGGATGGGAAGAGGAGGGGAGAGCGGATACTGAAGGAATGTCGAAGGGAGGATTGCTGACCTCATCCAAGGGACATGGCTGAAACCATCACTAGGGGGTGCTGTTAAAATCATCAGTGGGGGCTTACTGAAACCTTAACTAGAGGGGCGGGGGTGGGGGGGGGGGGGGCGTTACAGGAAGCATCAACTGGGGGGGATGGGGATGCTGAAAAAATCAGAAGGGAATTGTTGAAATCATCAACTGGGGATGGCCGAGAGCATCAAAAGACGGATTCCTGAAAGCATCAATAAGGGACTGCTGGGAGCATCAATACGGGGGATTGCTGAAAGCATCAATGGGGGATTGCTCAAAGCATCAATGAGGTATTGCTAAAAACATCAATGAGGTATTTCTAAACGCATCAATGAGGTATTGCTAAAAACATCAATGAGTATTTCTAAACGCATCAATGAGGTATTGCTAAAAACATCAATGGGCTATTGCTAAAAACATCAATGAGGTATTGCTAAATGCATCAATGAGATATTGCTAAAAGCATCAGTGAAGTATTGCTAAAAGCATCAATGAGGTGTTGCTAAAAACATCAATGGGCTATTGCTAAAAACATCAATGAGGTATTGCTAAAAACATCAATGAGGTATTGCTAAATGCATCACTGAGATATTGCTAAAAGCATCAGTGAAGTATTGCTAAAAGCATCAATGAGGTGTTGCTCAGAGCATCAATGGGGGTTGTTGGAAGCATCGAAGGGGAGTTGCTGAAAGCATCGACGGGGGATTTCTGAAAGCATCAATTGGGATGGGGGGGGGGGGGGTGAAGGTGATGCTGAAAGCATCAAAAAGGGGTTCCTGGAGGCACCATTAGAGGGGGAGGGGGCGCTTGCTGAGAGCATCAATGGGAGGAGGGGGCAGGGAGGGGGGGGAGTTGGTTGCTTAAAACTGCAGTGGCTGGTTGTGAAAACATCGATGGGAAGCTGCTGAAAGCATCAAATGGGCTGTTGTTTAAAAAAAATCAATGGAGGTTGATGAAAAGATCAATGGGGATTTCTGAGAGGGTCAGTGGGGAATTATATAGATAAGAGAATCGCTGCAGGATTCTTGTGGTGATAGATTGATATTGCTAAGATGGAGGATCGTTCAGAGTATCATTGGTTCATTGCATAGAGGATCAGCGGACGATTTCTGGAAAGATCAGCAGAGAACTGTTCTGAAAATCGATAGAGGATGAACCAGAAAATCAATAGAGGAATTGCTAGGATGATCAATAGAGGATTCTTGAGAGAACCAACGGAAAATTGCCAAGGGGATCATTGGAACATTGTTCAGAGGATCAATCGAGGAGTGCTGAGAGAAATGATGTAGGATTCTTGAGGGGATCACTGTAGAATTGGCGAGAGGATTAATAGTGTGTTTTTGAGAGCAACGATGGAGAATTGTTGGGAGGACCGGTGAAGAATGTTTTGAGAGGATAGATAAAGGATTGTTGAGATATCAATAGAAATGATTTTTGACCGCCGATCTTCTGTCAACATGACAAACTATCTTGAGGATGCTCAGAAGATTTGAAAATTGGAGAGAGAAAAAAATTGTTGATTGTTGAGAGAAGATCGATGCAGGATTGTTGAGAGTGTCGATGAAGAACGTTTGAGAAGATTGATGAAGAATTGAGAGGATCAGTGGAGCATTGCTGAGAGGATCAATTGAGAATTGGTGACAGAGGAGGATCCCAGTGAAGATGGGGGGGGGGGGGGGGAGAGATGGAGGGATTGCCGAGAGATCAATGGAGGATTCCTGAAGGAATCAATGGATGATCGCTAAGAGGACTAGCAGCAAAGAAAAAAAAAGAAGACTGAATGAACAATAAAACAATGAGCAAAAGATAAACCGTAAAAGGAAAACCTGTACAATAATAAAATTGCTGACAATGACCACTGTAGAGAAGAAGCCAAACAAACCTATTTCTCGGACAGTGACAGCACAGACAGTGAAAACATCGGCGACATATCCTCCTACCAGTCAGAAGATGGGACTATGTTCGCTGCAAGGGCTAATTATGAATAGAATGACTGGTTATAGAGAACATTTCCTTTTTTCACCTGTAGCCGCTCAAGACACCATTCATCTTGCTTGTATCGCACTTGTTGTGGGTTGGAAACGGAAATTAGTTGGATTAGAAACAAGACTGTTTCAATGTTTCTCATTCCTGTCTCTTTCCTTTATTGGTGTAAACTGTGTTTCGGGCTACGTAAAAGCCGATTTCTGTAAACTGACTTGCGATTGGTAGAAAGAGACGTTGGCATTACCTTGTTGTTACGGTGCACGAGTATAGAAACACAGCACGTGAAAAGCCAGTGCTTGTCTGTATGGGAATGGGGAAGAGAGGAGAGAGAGTGGGGGGGGGGGGGAGGCGACGGAGGCAGTGAAAAAGCTGCAATAAAACATGAAAACTGTTCATTTTGATGGCATTACTGTTTGTTCGCCCATCCCATGTCAGTATTTCCCCCCGACACTCAATGTTGCGATGGAAACCGGAATCTGACCGAAGGCCATCACACGGTGACAGTCAGAGGGAGTGGTAGCACCAAGCGCTGAAACTCTTCAGTGTCAGTCAAACAGAGCGACGGCAACAGGCGGTAAATCTAGAGTTTAACCCTTTCGATGACAAGAGCAAACACAGAATTACTGGGGCGTCACAAACGAAGGAACAACCCGTTCACAAGACAAATTGTATTTGTGTTGTAATGTGTTCGTGCCTTCTTTTGGCGGGCCCAGTAATTCTGATTTTGCTCTTGTTTCCGTTCCTATCTGCAGTCTCCGCACTTTAAAACCTTTCCGTGACAGTCAGAGGGAGTGACAGCAACAGGCGGTGAAACTGGAGTTTAACCCTTTGGACCCTACCTGTTCTGATGTCTCAGCGTTTTCCAGGCCCAGTGGGGTTGGTTCCATCGTTTGGAGTGTTGTTCATTCCTCATACCTGTAGCCATTCCTTCGCTTCTTTATGTACACCGTGTTCATGCTGACTGCAGTCTGGGAAGTATTGTGTTGAGCACTTTCGATATATGTAGTCTGTAACGTCTGAAGACAGTATTCTGGTCGAAAATGCACTAGTTTGCCTCGAATTAGTTCTTGAATAAACGTTTTTTTTACACCTTGCTTTGTGTGTTTATTAGTGTTTAACTTCGTTCTTGGAGCCGCTGTTACCTGTTTCATTCTCCTTTGTGTGCTATGCAATACAATTACCGTAGCTTTAAAGCTTATGATGTGTGTCCTCTTCCTCTTACAAGAAAGAGCTACTGGTCGTACAGTAGCGTCCCGTGAATCTGTGTCAAAAGCATAGCCGAGTCAGGCTGCAGGGTTATTCAGTGCTGGTGACGCTGAAAGGGTTAAACGTGTGAGCAGCATAGACAGTGCTCACCATTCGTCTGAAACTTTGCTTTGTCGGTCGCGTAGCCCGGCATATATATAAATAGGTATCATCATCATCATCACCACTACCATCATCATCATCATTATTATTATTATTATCATTATCATTATTATTATTGTTGTTGCTGTTATTGTTATTATCATTACCATCATCATCATCATCATCATCATCATCATTACCATTATTGTTGTTGTTGTTGTTGTTATTATCATCATCATCATTATTATTATTATTATTATTGTTATTATCATTACCATCATCATCATCATCATCATTATCATCATCATCACCAAGAGTACTTCTATAGCGCATATCCTCGTTTGGCGACCGAGCTTTCAGCTATTTACGGTCCAAGCTCTCTTTCACACAACGGGCTACCCGGGTAGAGCGGACCATATAGCTTCCCGCTGGCGACTGAATCAGTCATTTCCCATGTCATTCAGTCATTACCAGCGACTCATATTTCCGCTATCATTCTTTCCATTTTTCACGCAGAATGCATGCTGTGTGTAACGTGTCATCCATACCAACGGGCTTACTGGTCTCTTCCGAAGGTTGGTAATGGGATTTTACGAATGTGCAAGACATTATGCGTGCATTCACGTACGGAACCTCGGTTTATAACAGTCTCCTTCGAAGGACTTTTCGGGAAATAAAGTCAGAACCAATGTTAACTCCGAGGGGGAAAAAAACGTACCGAAACGGCCCAGCGGAGATTCGAACCTGCAATCCCAGGATCACCAGGATCACGAGTCCTGTGCTGTGCTATCTGAGCTATTCTGGCCCTCCTAATATATGAATAAGAGAGAGAGAGAGAGAGAGAGAGAGAGAGAGAGAGAGAGGAGAGAGAGAGAGAGAGAGAGAACCACGTATTGATACCAGAGAGAGAGAGAGGAGAGAGAGAGAGAGAAATGGGGGGGGGGGGGTGCAATTTCCGTTTTAGTTTCTCTGCGTTTAATCTTAATCTTCCATTCAAACAAGATGGATGCTTTCACCAAAGGCCGGTGTAAGTCTTTTCTGAATATTTTTTCTTCTTTCGTTTTAAATGCACCGTGACTAAACCAATCAGAAAGAAAACGATCTGCTATAGGCCACAGTGTGACGTGACACGTTGTCTGATCGACAGTCACGCGGCCATTTCAACAGCCGACTGGGGGACCCCTTTCTCAAAGCCCACAACATAACGTTCTTTAAGAAGACGGTTTCTTTTCGACAAATATCAAGACTGACTGTCTTGTAACACATCTTCTTTGTTGGGGGCAAACCAGTTTCGTTTGAAAAATAACTATTTCGTTGAAATGTGCCGGTTTATATATATATATATATATATATATATATAATATATATATATATATATATATATCAGCTTAGAACCATTCTTATCGTAATGTGGAACAATTAGTTTGGACGTTTCCAGCTACATTTTCCTTCATTCTTTTTTTTTTTTTTAAAGAAAGACGGCAGAACCAAGTTCGAAGATCAATGAATATCGAAAGCAAGGACCTTCTGAATCATTGGCCCTGTTGTTTCCTCTGCTATCAGTCCTAGTGAGAGGAGAAACCCGTGGGATAGTCCCCATAGATAGTGAGTCATCTCTCCTCACCACTGACTGACACTTCTTCTTCTGCGTACGCAGGCTGATGCTCCTCCGGACACTCCCTGTATGGACAGACAAGTATTAATCCCATCTACCCAACAAAGGGAGTGGAGTTTTGTGTGCATGACCGTTTTTTATCCTGCCGTCAAGGCAGCCGTACTCCATCTTCGGGGAAGGTGCATGCTGTGTGTCACGTGTCATCCATACCAACGGCCAAACTGGCCTTCTCTTCCGAAAGTTGGTGATGGGATTTTACGTGTGTGCAAGATGTTATGCGTGCGTTTACACACGGAGCCTCGGTTTATAGTCTCATTCGAAGGACTTTTCGGGAAATGGAGTCAGAATCAATGTTAACTCCGAGGGAAAAATCACCCTTTACCGAAACGGCCCGTCCGAGATTCGAACCCGCTACCCTTGGATTACGAGTCTGGCGCTCTACCAACTGAGCTAGTCCGGCCCCCACTGACTGACACTGACTCACCACCCACATTACGTGGCCCGCGCAGTTGGCCTGACTTTCTTGGTGTCATCCCATTCCCCCCCCCCCCCCCCCCCTTTCCCACTCACTCACTTAGATACTATCTGAGACAGACGGTGAAAAGCCCCCCGTCTCTGAACTACTCTGTCAACATTCTCCCAAGAGAGGTACGTTCTGATTGGGTCATTGACTCAGCACGCCTGGGGAGACCAATGGCAACGATTGGTATCCAATCATCTGATTGGCTCCATTGACTTTGATTGGTCATTCGGTCAGCGAGTTTGGGGGGGACCCCTCCAACTGATTGGTATCAATGACTGAATCGAGTCCACTGACTTGATTGGTCACTCGGCCAGCAGGCCTGGGAACAGTGTGGCGTGATCCGCATCTGTGACTCAACCGGTCCATCAGAGTCTGGATCGGTGCCATTGGGTGGGTGGCCAGTCAACAAATGGCAAGTCCTCACAAAGAACAGCGCTATCTTTGCCCGATGGAGCGGGGTAGATCATCAGTATCGTATTTTGGAGAATTGCTCGTAATACCTGATGATGAGATTCATTTTCTCTCTCTCTCTCTCTCTCTCTCTCTCTCTCTCTCTCTCTCTCTCTCTCTCTCTCTCTCTCGCTTGCTCGCTCGCTCGCTCGCTCGCTCGCTCGCTTTCTCTCTCCATGTCTCTGTCTCTCTCTCTCTCTGTCTCTCTCTCTCTCTCGCTCTCGCTCGCTTTCTCTCTCTCTGTGTCTCTGTCTCTCTCTGTCTCTCTCTGTCTCTCTGTCTCTGTCTCTGTCTCTCTCTCTGTCTCTGTCTCTCTCTCTCTCTCTCTCTCTCTCTCTCTCTCTCTGCGCAACAGAACGGATTGGGCGCACCAAAATTACACCGGGAAACAAAAAAAAAAACGAATTAGTCACACACGCTCACGTACTCCACCCTGCATTTCTATCGTCGCTATCACCACTGAAACATTTGACGTTATCATCGTTCCTTCGCCAAGTGACAGACGGCTGAAACACGTTGACGAGAATGAAACTGAAACGTCCACACTAAAACCAGCTGACAAATGGCACCGGGCGGTCGCCGGCCCGAAAGAGCCGGGGGAAGTGACGTAATTGATGGTTCTTTAATGCCTTCACTTTGACGCCTCCGAATCTAGGCCACGGCTAATGTAGTGGGGAGGGGGGGGGGGGTTATTGCCACACCAAATCTGATGACCTGCGCTGGAATTATGACATGGGATTATCAGAAGAGTATCAGCGATGACGGATTAGCGCGGGGAGGAGAGGTGGCGAGGGAGGAGGAACAAGGGGAGAGGGAGGTGGGGGTGAGGGGTGGGGTGGAGGGAGATAAAGGAAAAGGGGTTGGCGAAGTACGTTTGAATAAACTAACAGCATGAGCAATGGATGAGAGATGAACTGGTGATAATAATGAGTTTGATGTCGTTGTCTTATCTTCTGGTGCCACCTTCATGGCGTTACGTTCCCATCCTTTATTCTGGCTCTGTCATACGCAGCCACACCCAGCGTCTGTCTGTAGCAGCCCCGCCAAACCATCAAATCACGGGGATTCAGTTGTATCAGATAGTAAGGGGGCTGAGTCACCACAAGAGAAGCCATCGCTGCTGTTGGGTGACTTCCTTGGCATTGAGTGTGGTACCTGTTCTGATCGAACATAGGCAGCGCATCTCTAGTAAGTCCCTCACTTAGTAGGAAGAAGCTCTAGGGAGAGCTTGACAGCAGACGGTCTTCAGAGAAGAAACACCCTCAGACGAGTGTTTCGGTTCTAAACTCCTTACACTGTTTGGGGACCGGGCCGCATGCAGGTCTTGACTCCCAAATGCCTTTCTATCGCCAACCTTTTGTGTGTGTGTGTGTGTGTGTGTGTGTGTGTGTGTGTGTGTGTGTGTGTGTTCCTAGCGCTGCCGGAATTCGGACCCGCAACTTGTGGATGGATGGGCGTCTTATTCTCTATTCTATGCTTCCCTCGAAGAAAGTTCTCCAGTAAGAACGTCCTACAACAGTCCCCATGAAGTGGCCGACAGTGAAAACTGGTACGAACTCACCGTAGAAAATGGACGGGGAAGGTACAGCTTCAGACTGATGCTGTTTTCAGCCCAGCCGACCGCAGGGGCTGGGCGGGTGGTGGGGGGGGGGAGGTATATACCAAGGTTGTTACTGTATCACGATCCATTCCGTTACGTGGAGCGCAAACCATGAGTAGAGCTTAGTCGGCCTTACAATTTAAGGCCGTGACTTTTATGACGATCAGTGGGGAGGGAGGAGTTGAACCAATATCCCGTGTCAGTGTATGATGTAACTTCGTTCTTCGATAATCTATCATGGTGTTGAAAACTCAGTTTGTATGTGCACAGTCGTCGCGACACAGTGGAGGAAATCCAGTGCTGGAGAGTTTCAAAATCTTCCAGAAATTCAAGAAATTGTTTCTGTGCTTATGTGGTCAAAACAATGAGGGCTAAGGAATGTCTGGAGTGACATTACACGCGATAACTAGATGGTCTTATTTCGGGTTTGTCTCGGCACTAGGAATCAATGATCAACTTCAAAAAAAAAACTTCAGGACCATCCATATCAGGACTGTCCACGTGAAAACAGAATCCAGTGTTGTACTTGCTGGATTTGTTCTTCCAGATCGTGGGCTGGGTCGAATTGCTAACTTTCCCAGTGCATTAGTGAGGGACGAACGCCAATGCGCTTTGTGTGCGGCGTATATTCACAGTTTTCCTTCCTTTCAAAGAAAACAAACGTCTGCACAAAATCACAGAACTCGTTTAAAATTTCACCTGACTCCAGAGGCAGAAGACCAAGAAACACCTGGAGACGGGACCTGGAATCGGACACCAGGCAGATGGGTTACAGCTGGAGCGAATTAGAAAAGATTGCCCAGGACCGTGGACGTTGGCGGGCAGTTGTTGATGGCCTATGCTCTGGCAAGAGCAAAGGGCCTAAGTAAGAAGTAACAGAGGCAGACCTTGGATATTGAAACAGTCCTGTTCCAGACGCTGATATTGTTGGTCCTCAGTTTTTCTCCTCTGCTGCTAGGTCACCTGTCAGGGTAGACCGACTAATGTTCGTGCTGAAGGGAATGGGGAGGAATCATCCAGATATCCTCCGATAGGTTTATATGCTGTGCACCATGTGCTAGGAATCCCACGGGAAAATGTTGCCTTGATCCATGGATTTCATTGCAATTCAAACTGAGGGCCAACATTTTGCTGGTTTGGGATCTGGTAGACTGAATTCATGAGACACAAACTGATGCTACACCTCATGCCTTCATTTATTAGAGGGATTCGGCCAAAGGAAGAAGAAGAAGGGCCCGCAGTCAGATGGCCAGAATATTTGCCCGCGGAACTGACAATCACAAGTTTGAACCACTCAATGGGTGGCATTCTTAGGACTTGAAATCCCCCCATGTTCATCAGAAGAAAAATTGGTACTTGATTCAAGTCAGGGGAAGGTAAAGGCGGTGGAAGTAGAGCGATGAGCTCTGCCTTCTGTATACCATACCCTGCACACGGCAAGCTTCTGATGAGTCGCTGTTCCCACAACCATTTTGTTATAGAACTTTGCTCTATTTCTAACCTATTGGCAAAAAAAACATTGTTATACAATAAGAAGCAATTCACGGAGACAATACCTATTTTGATCACCCAGGTGAATCACAGACAAAGACACGTTTTTTTTTTTTCAGCGTATCCCATCCAATGATCTTCATCGTGATGTTCATGACTCAAAGAATAAACATCAAAAACAACAGCGCTGTGTGTACCGGTCAACCCTTGCGCTGAAACGTATGTAGAGCGGCATGCGTAATCGTCGGAGGAGTTCAAGTCACATCTTTCCCAGCTAAAAAAGTTCAAGGGTGTGTGAGCATGGGATTTCTGTCTGTCTCTTGAGATTAAAATGGTTGATCTCTCTCTCTCTCTCTCTCTCTCTCTCTCTCTCTCTCTCTCTCTCTCTCTCTCTCTCTCTCTCTCTCTCGATTAAAATGGTTGATCTCTCTCTCTCTCTCTCTCTCTCTCTCTCTCTCTCTCTCTCTCTCTCTCTCTCTCTCTCTCTCTCTCTCTCTCTCTCTCTCCCTCTCTCTCTCTCTCTCATCCATCAGTCTTATCGCAGACTGTTTGTCACACAGGTTCAACGGTAACATCTTCATGGCGAAATGCTCCCAGTCTGTCAGAAAACGTGTCTAAAAATACGTGGGCCTAGTTGCATGCGTTGCCCGTTTTAAGGTTAGGTTCTGCTGGCTTTGCACTCATGGGTGACCGCGGAAGAGTCAACAAGGGAACGGGGGGGGGGGGGGGGGGGGGGGGCACTACTGTATTCCACTGAAACTGACGGGGTTATCGCAGAAAGTTCACAGGGCTATGTTCTATGAGTTTGGAACTGATGGTTATCGCAGAAAGTTCACAGGGCTATGTTCTGTGAGTTTGGAACTAATTCTTACCGCAGAAAGTTCACAGGGCTATGTTCTGTGAGTTTGGAACTAATGGTTATCGCAGAAAGTTCACAGGGATATGTTCTGTGAGTTTGGAACTGATTGCTACCGCAGAAAATTCACAGGGCTATGTTCTGTGAGTTTGGAACTAATGGTTATCGCAGAAAGTTCACAGGACTATGTTCTATGAGTTTGGAACTGATGGTTATCGCAGAAAATTCACAGGGATATATTCTGAGTTTGGAACTGATGGTTATCGCAGAAAATTCACAGGGATATATTCTATGAGTTTGGAACTGATGGTTATCGCAGAAAATTCACAAGGATATATTCTGTGAGTTTGGAACTAATGGTTATCGCAGAAAGTTCACAGGGCTATGTTCTGTGAGTTTGGAACTAATTCTTACCGCAGAAAGTTCGCAGGGCTAAGTTCTGTGAGTTTGGAACTAATGGTTATCGCAGAAAGTTCATAGGGCTATGTTCTGTGAGTTTGGAACTGATGGTTATCACAGAAAATTCACAGCGATATGTTCTGTGAGTTTGGAACTGATGGTTATCGCAGAAAATTCACAGGAATATATTCTATGAGTTTGGAGCTGATGGTTATCGCAGAAAGTTCAACAGGCTATGTTCTACTGATTTGCAACCTATGGTTACTAGAGAGCTCACAAGTCAATGTTCTACTGGCTTGGAAGTGACTGCTATTGCAGAAAGTTCACGGGGTATTGTTCTGTGAGTTTGGTATTGATGGCTGACTCCAGAGAGATGGCAAGGCTATATTCTTCTAGCTTTGAACATAAGAGCTACTGCAAGGAATTGAAATGGTCTGATGGCTTGGGATGACTGTTTACAGCAGATTTCACATGGATATGCTTTTTTGGCTTCGACAAACTGGATACTGGCGTATTATCCAGCCCTAAATTGCCTTGTTTGGACGGCTGGTTTATAAACAATATAATTTGAACACGACGTCATCGTTTGTTCTAGAGCAGGATATTGCTGCTGGAATGTGTGTGTGCTTGTCTGTGTGTGTATGTACGTGCGTGTGTGCGTGTGTGTATGTACGTGTGTGCGTATGTGTGTGTTTGTGTCTGTCTGTCTGTCTGTTTGTCTCACTCTCTTTCTGTGTTTGTGTCGCTGTGTCTGTGAGCATGTATAAGTGCGTGTAAGTATGTTCGTGTAAATAGTTGTATGTGTGTATGCGCGCTCTCACCCTCCCTCTTAACCACACCACCAATTTTTCGGATCTCTCTCTCTCTCTCTCTCTCTCTCTCTCTCTCTCTCTCTCTCTCTCTACCCGCTCCTCTCCCCCCTCCCCCTCTTCTCATCCCCCTCCACCCCCCACCACCACCACCCCCACCTCAACTCACCACGATCGGAGTGAAGAAGCCTCAGACACGATCAGAAAGCCGCAGTCATGAAGCTGAATGTCCCCCATACATTATTCATCAATGGTCACTTGACCCCCTCTTCCTGCTCCTCCTCCTCCTCCTCTTCCTCCTCCTCCCTTACCCCCCCCCACCCCTACCCCACCCCCTTCTCACCACCTTTCCCTTGCTTGCCCCACCTTTCGTATCCACGTCCTCCAACTTCTAAAGAACCGAGGAATGAAGGGACGAACGACTAAATGACCGATGACTATTCCCGAGTATAGACGACCACAGGGGAACGTGAATGTGGGATGGTGGGGGTGGGGAGGGGGTGGGGGGCGAGGTGGAAGGGTGGAGGGGGAAGGTCGATGATGGTGATGGTGATAACGGCCCTAGCCAGCATCTTGGACACCGAGCTAGAAGATGGCGTCTGGGAGTCCTATTCACGAGGGGGTGATTTGCATCTGAGAACAGGGTGGTCGGACTTGGACTTGACTGGTGGGTGGCTCTTTTGTGGGGTTCTTGCTTGTCGTGGTGTGGGGGTGCAGATGAACGATGGAACAGCTTTTCACCGAGCTTTTTGTTCTCAAGTCCTTAACTTTCAAGGCAAGGCAAGGCAAGGGGTTGTGGGGGGGGGGGGGGGGGGGGGGTATTTTCACGTTCCTGTTTGGAGCTTCCCTGCAACAAAACATAAAACCTGACATTAATATGAATGGATCTGTCTTCAAGTTGGATTACGATGGTTCCCATCAGCTGCTAGTGAAGGGTTATACATTTATGATATATCTCCCTAAAATTGTGTTCTCACTTTCGTTTTTGTACTCCCAGTTCTTATAGAACAGGGAGTACTTTAGAAAACGAAGAAATGCTCTGTGTGTGTGTGTGTGTGTGTGTGTGTGTGTGTGTGTGTGTGTGTGTGTGTGTGTGTGTGTCTGTCTGTCTGTCTGTCTGTCTGTCTGTCTGTCTGTCCGTCCGTGGTCAAAATGTGTTCCACTCGCTCCAGACAAAACTACTGGGCCGATCTTTCTGAAAATTTGTAGGTATGTTACTATGGCTCACGGATGATGCCCAATGTTTTATTTTACCGTTATATCCCTTACTAACGGCCGTAACGGCCCATAACGGATTTTCTTCTTTATGGAATATTTCAGAAAGTACTAGGCCGATCTTTCTGAAAATTTGTAGGTATGTTCATTATGGGTCACGGATGATGCCCGATGTTTTATTTTGCCGTTTAACTGTTACTAACGGCCGTAACGGCCCATAACGGTTTTTCTTCTTTATGGAATATCTCAAAAAGTACTTGGCCGATCTTTCTGAAAATTCGTAGTTATGTTCACTATGGTTCACGGATGATGCCCAATGTTTTATTTTACCGTTATATCCTTTACTAACGGCCATAACGGCCCATAACGGCTTTTCTTCTTTATTGAATATCTCAGACAGTACTTGGCCGATCTTTCTGAAAATTTGTAGGTATGTTCGTTATGGGTCACGGATGATGCCCGATGTTTTATTTTACCGTTATATCCATTACTGACGGCTATAACAGCCCATAACGGTTTTTCTTCGTTATAGAATATCTCAGAAAGTACTAGGCCGATCTTTCTGAAAATTTGTAAGTATGTTCACTATGGGTCACGGATGATGGCCGATGTTTACCAGAATACCTGTTACTAACGGCTATAACGGCCCCAAACGGTTTTTCCTCTTTATGGAATATCTCACGCGTATTCAAGATAAACTGGGAGTACGTTTATATGCTTTGCATCTTGTTGCAGTTTAGTTTGTCGTGATACACGTTGAAGTATAGATGCACGGGTGTCATTCTCTATCGTGATTGCTCTGTATCGCATTGCATCGTGTGGTATTGTCCAGATTTATATGATACCACATTGTGCTTTGTTGTACTGTATTCTGTTGTGTTGAAATGGAACGCATAATATTGTGTGGCGTTGTTTTGTATCGTGTTATCGTGTATTGTTTTGTAACATAGTGCAGTGTATTATATCATGTTCTTTTGTGTTGCTTTGGCCTGTGTTGTGTTTTCCTTAATTTCATTTTGCCACGCTGTGTGTTACTTTGTACTGTATTGCATCTCTCTGTGTTCTGTAGCATTGGATTTTGTCGATTCCCATGAAAGATCTAGTTGCAAAGTGAGACGACTGCAGGCGGAAATCTAAACAAATCTTAAATAAATGTGAGCGAACCGCCAAGAGAAACGTGGACAAACGAGTCACAAGACAAAACACGACGCGTTTCGACCTCTTAGGTCTTCTTCAGGCAAGACACAAACAAATAGGACAATGAAAATGAACGAATTTTTCGCTTAGCTTAGATCTCTTCAGCGCAAGGTAGGCAGGCGTTAAATGAAAACGAGGCTGTTCTCGTTTTCATTCAACGTTTAGAACACACACAGCCTCGTTTTCATTCAACGTTTAGAACACACACAGCCTCGTTTTCATTCAACGCCTGCCTACCTTGCGCTGAAGAGATCAAACCTAAGTGACAAATTCGTTCATTTTCATTGTCCTATTTGTTTGTGTCTTGCCTGAAGAAGACCTAAGAGGTCGAAAACGCGTCGTGTTTTGTCTTGTGACTCGTTTGTCCACGTTTCTCTTGGCGGTTCGCTAACATTTATTTAAGATTCCCATTAAATTATGAATCGTGTTTTAATGCACTGTACTGTGTTGCATCGCATGGTTCTATCCTATATTATGTGGCATTATATTGTCCCGTTTTTGCGTTGCGTTGTTTTGCGCTGTGTTGCTTTGTACCGTATCTATTTGGTCTTGCATTATTGTACTTTGTCTTCCTTTACATAGTACAGTGTGTGTTCTAAGCATCCCAATGTATAGTACAGTTTTGAAGAGCACTGTACTTCATAGTATTGCATTGCGTAGTTTAGTGTGTGTGTCGTAGTGTTTTGCTTAGAATTCCGTAGCATTGTACCGTTTAGTATTACATTCTGTTTCATCGTTTTGCATCGCACAGTGTTGTTCTCTGTTGTACTGTACTGCTCTGTACTGTATCGTATTTTCCGTCGCTGCGCTGGGATGTTTGTTCCGCACATTCCGTCGACAGCCTGGCTGGGTCTCCCACGGAGGGTTGGGCACGGGCGGCCCGTTGGGGGGGCCATGTTGACAGCAGGGATTATTTGCAGTGGGTCGTCTTTCGCAACAGTTGCTGAGGCAGGGGCAGGAGGGGGGGGGGGGGTGGAAGTAGGGGAGGGAAGGGGTGGGGAAAAAATTTACGATGTTTTCTCTTCCCGGGCACGTGTTTTTCTTGCGCTGTTGGCCCTCTCGTAGCTCCCTTGGCCGATTTCCTTCCCCTGGAGATTGTGTTTGTGCTTGTATTGAGACGTTCCCGGATTGTGGGGATTTATTGGGCTGCGGGGTGAAAAGGATGTGTAGAAAGGGATGTGATTCGTGCCTGGCTGAAAAAAAAAAAGAAATGTGTGTGTGTGTGTGTGTGTGTGTGTGTGTGTGTGTGTGTGTGTGTATGTGTGTGTGTGTGTGTGTGTGTGTGTGTCTGTCTGTCTGTCTGTCTGTCTGTCTGTCTGTCTGTCTGTATCAGTGTCTGTGTTGTGTGTGTGTGTGTGTGTGTGTGTGTGTGTGTGTGTGTGTGTGTGTGTGTGTGTGTGTGTGTGTTCGCGCGCACGCTCGCGCGTATGCGTGCAAGAAATGCATTCGTTTGCATATTGTATGTTAGCCTTTTCTTGCCTGGCGGTTTTTTTTTTTCTTTATGCAGTTTTTTTTTGCACGAACTTAACATTATGCTGATCATGTAACTGTTGCTTTTTTTTCCACGGGCTTAATGTTATGCTAATAGTGTGAATCCTTTAAAGATTAATGATTTATAGATCCCCTTATTTTATAAATCACGAATAAAGAAAGTTTGAGCAAGCTTTTTTTATGTTTACCTGTCTGAGGTACTGTTCCTGCCAGAGTTTGTCAAAGACAAAACGTAAATGTTTGTAGTGACATGCCCCTTTTTTTTTTCGCTTTAGGTCAGTTTCACTAGGTGTCTCATCCTTGTCAGCAATTCTAGGATCGAAATTTGCATGTCCGAGTTTGACATTGACATCTGGACAAACACCGATACTGGAACTTTATTAATCAATCAGTGTTCGTGTGTTTGGCCTCGCTCAAGAATTTGTGTGTTTTATTCGTTCGTTTGTTTGTTCTGGTGGGGTTTTGAGTTTGGTTGGTTCCTTGTTTACTTGGAATACCTTCCTCACTGTGGCTAAGTGTAACGTCTAGTATTGGAAGAACACACACACACACACACACACACACACACACACACACACACCACACACCACACACACACACACGCACGCACGCACGCACGCACGCACGCACCACACACACACACCACACACACACCACACACACACACACACACACACACACATGCGCGCACGCGCACGCGCACGCAATTGACATTGGAATTGAACTTTTCCTTACCGGGGCGTTATTGACATTGTTACGGGGTCTTTTCTTACGTAGTGTGATTGACGTTGTCATTGAAATCGTTCTTACAGGATGTAATTGACATTTGAATGGAACCTGTCCTACATGGCGTTATTGACATTGTAATTGGTCTTTCTTTCAAATTATGATTAGCGTTGTAATGGAACCTGTTCTACTGGGCGTAATTTACTTTTGTTATTAAACCTTTCCTGTAGGGCTTAACTGACGTTGTAACTGGACTTTTCCCTCAGACATTTCAAAAGATTCTTTCCCACAGGGTGTAATTGACGTCGGAATGAAAACTCTCCCACAGGGAATTATTGACGTTGGACTTTTCCTTCTGGGCGTACTTGACGTTGGAATTGAATAGTTCGTTCAGGGCGTAACTGGCGTTACTGACATTATTGTATTCTTCACTATTACTAATATATGGAGAGTTCATCAGATTATTCCTCTATACTTGGAATTCTTCCGATGATTCCTCTATACCTTGAATTCTTCCGATGATTCCTCTACACCTTGAATCCCTCCGAAGACGTAGTGCGGCTGTCTACCCGACAAAGTGATCCAGAACATCCCAAACCGCTATGGCCTCGTTCTGTGAAGTATGCTCAATGACCAGTCAGTGGTTTTGGGGAAGGTGCAAGTACCAGATGACCCCCACCCCCCCACCCCCCCTCCGTTCACCTCCCCAACCCCCACCCATCAACCCCCCCCCCCCGTCCTTCCTCCCCCCCCCCCCCCCCTCCTTCCCCCCCCCCCCCCCCCCTCCATTCTTTCCAGTTCGAACCCCTCCTCCCCTCCTGAGATTGCCTAGTGTCTGTGTATATAACTCTAACAATAATTGCTACATCAATTCAACATATATTAACTTCCTGCACACGTGGTCTAACACCAAATAATTGCTACATCAATTCAACATATATTAACTTCCTGCACACGTGGACTAACACCAAATAATTGCTACATCAATTCAACATATATTAACTTCCTGCACACGTGGACTAACACCAAATAATTGCTACATTAATTCAACATATATTAACTTCCTGCACACGTGGTCTAACACCAAATAATTGCTACATCAATTCAACATATATTAACTTCCTGCGCACGTGGACTAACACCAAATAATTGCTCCATAGATTCTACATATATTAACTTCCTGCACACGTGGACTGACGCCAAATTAACTTTCTTACTTCTGGTAGGGCAGGACACAATGGTGATGATGGAACCTCTGACGGCGTAGTGCTTTGATCAAATTAATGTGCAGCCTTAGTGTGGGTGGGGTCCGTGGTCGACTAGGTTGAAAACATCATGACTTGACCCCATTGATTCAGGGCTATTTCAATTTCGTTTTCTTTTTTTTTTTAATGAGTGAATGGAATGCACGGTAACTTGATTTTCTCTCTGTCTCTGCTCTTCTGTCTGTCTGTCTGTCTGTCTGTCTCTCTCTCTCTCTCTCTCTCTTCTCTCTCTCTCTCTCTCTCTCTCTCTCTCTGTCTTCTCTCTCTCTCTCTTTCTCTCTCTCTCTCTCACCTCTCTCTCTCTCTCTCTCTCTCTCTCTCTCTCTCTCTCTCTCTCTCACTCTCTCTCTCTCTCTGCGCGCGCGCGCTCTTTGGGATGTGTGTGTGTGCGGTTTTTTTTTCGTTTTTTTTTCTTTTTTTTTTTGCTTAACCCCCCCCCCCCTCCACCCCCCACCCCCACCCCCACCCCAAACTCCTATCCTATTTTCACAGAGCTTTGACTATGTTTGGTTTGGTCCGGTATTGTTTTGCTCTGGCATCTCACGTATGTCTTATCTATCTCTCTGTACCCCCATGCCCACCCATCGCCTTTCATCACGCTTCATTCTTGTGTGTGTGTGTGTGTGTGTGTGTGTGTGTGTGTGTGTGTGTGTGTGTGTGTGTGTGTCGTACGTGTGTGTGTGTGTGTGTGTGTGTGTGTGTGTGTGTGTGCGTACGTGTGTGTGTGTGTGTGTGTGTGTGTGTGTGTGTGCGTACGTGTGTGTGTGTGTGTGTGTGTGTGTGTGTGTGTGTGTGTGTGTGTGTGTGTGTGTGTGTTCTTCATCCCTGGTAGAAAACCGTACCTGGTGCTAGTCTAGAGAGCAAAGCAGAGCCGCAGTTCAAATCGGTGCCATATAGGTATCATCCGCCCTGCTATTGTTGGCCCCCGGCGCTCTCCCCAAACGCAATTAGCTGTTAAAAGCTTTCACAGACGATACGTATCTCACTCCTCCACCACTCCACCACTCACCACCACCGGTGGGGCAACACAGTCCCTCCACCCTCAGCGTGCAAAAAAAAAAAACAACCAAAGCTAGCGCATGAACGTATTGTGGTGAGGAGGGGGAAAGAGAATTTCGAGCAAGAGCAGAAGAAGTGTGGAGAGGTGGGGAGAGGTGTGTCCGTATTGCCAAGATTAAGTTTTTGACAACAGTCATTTAATTCCGTGCGCTGCTGCGCATTTGGACTACTCTGACTGATATAGCGTGAATGCCGGTTTCTTCTTGTGGGTGTGTGTGTGTGTGTGGGGGGGGGGGGGGGGGGGCGGAGTTGCGTTTTAAAAGCTTTCTCCACCTTTTCCCACTAATCAGTGTCTGCTGCGATTTCAGTTTCTTCAAGGAGTGTCACAGTGCGCGGGCTGACCCATATCCGTTATCTGATGTAGCACTGTAACATCTGCTACGCCGTGGCACCCACACGGCTGGGGAGTGGGGGGTGGGGGGGGGGGGTAAGAGGGTTAGGCTGGAAGAGGAGATGGAAACACGCAGAAACCAACACGCAGAAACCAACACGCAGAAACCAACACGCAGAAACCAACACGCAGAAACCAAGGAAATTAGTCATAGCCACAAACTCAGAAAAAGGCCACCACGCTGTGATTCGTCATTCAAATGTCACTCCAAGAGGCGTGCAACATCAAGTCCGAGTAGAGTCTATGTTTGGATCAAGCACTTTGTTTATATGCGATGATGCGACTGCTTTTGCGCGTGCAAAAATTGCCATGGAGGGAAAAAAACCGCGATATTTTACGTCCTCAATGTTGATTCAGTTATTTGCTGTACCCGACTTATATACATGCCAATTCACTCTCGAAAGAACGCGAGTAGTCAAGACATAAGGTTTATTTGTAACCACACACACACACACACACACACACACACACACACACACACACACACATTCCTCTTAATTAAGACATAAAGTTCATCTGTACTCCCCACACTTCCCCTTAGTCAAGACATAAAGTTCATCTGTACTCCCCGCACATTCCCCTTAGTCAAGACATAAAGTTCATCTGTACTCCCCACACATTCCCCTTAGTCAAGACATAAAGTTCATCTGTACTCCCCACACATTCCCTTAGTCCAATGACGTAAAGTTCATCTGTACTCCCCAGCACATTTCCCCCTTAGTCAAGACATAAAGTTCATCTGTACTCCACACAACATTCCCCTTAGTCAAGATGTAAAGTTCATCTGTACTCCCCACACATTCCCCTTAGTCAAGACATAAAGTTCATCTGTACTCCCCACACATTCCCCTTAGTAAGAATGTAAAGTTCATCTGTTCTCCCCACACATTCCCCTTAATCAAGACAAAAAGTTCATCTGTACTCCCCACACATTCCCCTTAGTCAAGACATAAAGTTAATCTGTACTCCCCACACATTCCCTTAGTCAAGACATAAAGTTCATCTGTACTCCCCGCACATTCCCCTTAGTCAAGACATAAAGTTCATCTGTACTCCCCGCACATTCCCCTTAGTAAAGATGTAAAGTTCACCTGTACTCCCCGCACACTCCCCTTAGTCAAGACACAAAGTTCATCTGTACTCCCCACACTTTCCCCTGGCTTGAATTAAAAATTACACTATTTCATTTTCGTTTTTAAATCCTCTTGCGGGTACATGAGTGAAACCGAAAAAAGGGAAGTAAGCATGACAAGATCACAACAGGGGAGACTATGCAGTTACGATGGATGTGTCCGGCTGCAGTGAACTGCTCTGACTGAAACAGAATGACCATGCAAGCAATGCACACAGCCACTGGATTATACGCAGTGAGCTGCTTCAAATAGTCAGGAAGCTGGCTAACTTCAACAGGGTTTCTTCACTTCCAGCGAAAATCTCATCAGTGGAACAACAAAAAAATAAACTTAACTTTTTACACCTACAAACGGAGATAAGGAAAAGTGTGTCACTTTTAACCGGAAATCAGGGTCTAAGGGAGGTCACTTGGATTTTTTTTCTCTCCGATACATATGTATGGTTTACATCCACCAATAGCAATGCGGCAAAACGGGGTAACCATTTCAGAATAAGAAAGAGAGGGATTTTTTTTTCTAACTCTACACATATACCACCAGAACGACAACACATTAAGATGAGTACCGTACATGGCTATTTTTTTTTTATGTTGGATGGGACTCGGGAGTGGGGGGCGGGGAGGGGGGGGGGTTCCAAACTGGCAGCATCTGAATGCCCTCTGAGTGTTCACTGCGAACTAAGGGGCTGCCGTGTTGTCCTTGACATTCAATGTTAACACGTGACACGTCACGTGAGTGAACTCTTTGCATGACCTCTTTTGTCGGCATTGTTGGCGCCATTCTGCACTGTTAACCCAATTCTAAGATCTCAGCGGCGTCGGAAGATATTTTCCAACGGACGGGAGGCGAGGGTGGGGTGGAGGGGGGGGGGGGAGTGTGGACGGGCGAAGGGGGGGGGGGAGGAGATGGGCAGCCTGAACTGAAACTGACGAACTGTCACTAAAGAAATCTTAAATAAATGTTAGCGAACCGCCAAGAGAAACGTGGACAAAACGAGTCACAAAACAAAACACGACGCGTTTCGACCTCTTAGGTCTTCTTCAGGCAAGACACAAACAAATAGGACAATGAAAATGAACGAATTTTTCCACTTAGCTTAGATCTCTTAGAACGCCTGCCTACCTTGCGCTGAAGAGATCGAAGCTAAGTGGAAAAAACTCGTTCATTTTCATTGTCCTATTTGTTTGTGTCTTGCCTGAAGAAGACTTAAGAGGTCGAAACGCGTCATGTTTTGTCTTGTGACTCGTTTGTCCACGTTTCTCGTGGCGGTTCGCTAACATTTATTTAAGATTGGTTTAGATTTCCGCCTGCAGTCGTCTCACTTTGCAACTAGACCTATCACTAACGACCTAAATTTTTGTAAAAGCGGTTAAGAATGTGGATGTGTGTGGGACGGGAGGGGAGGGGAGGGAGGGCTTATCTATCAACTCTTCATAAAAATGGAAAGGGGGGGGGGGGGGGGAGAGAGAGAACTCGCCCTCCAAATGTTTACAAAAGAGGGAGTGTTCTCTTATCTTCCGGATGCCTGTAAAAGCCTTCTGTGGGGAGTGGGGGGGGGGGGGGCAGTGCCCCCTGCCTCCCACCCCCTGCACTTCCCGCCGCCACTGTATCCTTCTTACCTTTCCATCAGATGTCATGAAGTACTGGACGCGTGTCGACTCATTACTCGACTCACTCATTATTCGACGGAAAAATAGGTGAAACAACTCCCTATGTCATCTTTACATGTCATATGCAACATAAAACGCCACGGATATGTATGTGCCAGACAGAACCTGAAAATCAGGATTTGAGTACCTGGATTTTTCTTTTCCCGATAAACTCGTATATGACGCCATCTGCTCGAGTTCTCTCCCCTAATTGTGCATCTCCACTTGTTTGACAGGAAAACCTCCGTAAATTCTCTCCGAACCAAAACCGTTTATTGGATTTTCCTCCATAGGAAATGATCTTTTTTTTTTCTTTAAAGAAAAGCTGTCCGTCAGTTTTTGAGAAGTTATAAATGTGGGCACAATTTCTAATCTAAGCGTTATTCCTTGATTAAAATCTTCTATTATCGGTGTGTGGCCACGTCTTAAAAGGTGCATGTGTGTTTGTTTTTATGTAAGTGTGTTCGCTCAGTGCAAACAGACTTAAACACGAACAGAACAGAAAAAAAAATTAATGACGAAACAAAGAAGAAGTTAAAACGATTTCTTCTTAACCTTCACTCCATTTGAAACCCATTTCGTCTTCGAAACGAACAAGATCAATATTGTCGTCACATAAAAAAAAAAAAAAATACAAGTCAAATTAAAAAGCATTTCAAATTGTCTTCAGCTATAATCTCCCCCCCCCCCCCACCCCCCGCCCCCTCCTCCTTGCCACTCCCACCCTCTCTCTCTCCACTCTTTCCATGCACCAAATATTGTATCTTCCTCTTATTCGTTGGAAAAGGCGTTGGGATTTTTACTCTCGACGTGTGTGTGTGTGTGTGTGTGTGTGTGTGTGTGTGTGTGTGTGTGTGTGTGTGTGTGTGTTAGTTCTTCAATTTAACGTCTGTTCACTTTAAGTGATATTAGACAAAATAATGCAGAAATGAGTGGATGAGAGAAATGGAAATAGTGTATACAAAATGCTAGTATAGGCCTACGTGCGAGTGTGTGTGTGTGTGTGTGTGTGTGTGTGTGTGTGTGTGTGTGTGTTGTGTGTGTGTGCGCGCGCGCGCGCGCGTGCGTGCGTGCGTGTGTGTGTGTGCGTGTGCGACTTTGACAATTGAAAGAAAATGCTGTTCTAAATTTAACAATTTAAAGATAAATTACAAACACACACACACACACACACACACACACACACCACACACAACACAAAAAAAAAAAACTGGAAATATTTACACAAACGAGCCAACAGGGCTTAACATCAACGAATTTACAAATGTAAAAAGGCGTGAAGATTCTGGAAAATGCATTGGAATCTTTTTGTCGGAAGTTGGAGAGAGATGAGTTAAAATAGGAACAATCAAAAGAAATGCAGAGTATTGAAACTGTCGACTGTTCCACAAGCGCATTGTAAATTTCTGTGGAATTTTGTACGAAGAGCGTTAACTTTAAGCTATAAAAGAGAGATTCCAGTTTCCGAAATTTGTGTACATGTACATACGTCTTGTATACAATTTACGAATTTGAATGGACGAGTTAGATGGACGAGTAGATTTCTGAGTTCTTGAACAGCAGCTCAGTGAAGAATCTTGTGCATGTATTTTAAAGAGTACTGAATCTTTATACAGATTATAAAAAGACTCAAAAGAGTCTCTTTTTAAGAGTCCATAGGCTTCGTGAAGAAGGTATTTTAATATGGACAGAATTTTCAGAGTTTTTGGATCCCATACGGGCAGTTCTGTCTGCCATTCATTTCCTACAATCCAGTGTGACGGAATCCAGCAAAAGTCAACTGTTATCCTCTAGATCTAAGGAAATGGATAAGAATTTTTAGTTCGGTGATAATCTCGGCGCGATGGTAGCAGCAATAGATTCCATTGCTTGAAGAACAGATTTGGAATCAACACAAAAAAGTATTCTAGAAAAATCACGTGGAATGTCAATAATATAATGTGTGTGTGTGTGTGGAGGCGTTAGGATTTTTACTCTCGATGTGTGTGTGTGTGTGTGTGTGTGTGTGTGTGATGTGTGTGTGTGTGTGTGTGTGTGTTGCGTGCGTGCACGTGTGCGCTGGTCATATGACAAATATGGTTACTGGAGTGTGACTGTTGCAGTGTTCCAGATCATGATTCCTGTAAGGGCAAGGAGAAGGGCGTGGCGTCACTGGTGGTCGGCTCACCATCTACAACCGCTACCACCAGCCCCTGCAGGGCACGCCATCATGTTCAAACTGCGGAAAGAATGCGTCGTCTTTGGTGAGTTGGACTCTACGTGTGCGCGCGCGCGTGTGTGTGTGAGAGAGAGAGAGTAGAGGAGAGAGAGAGAGAGAGACAGACAGACAGACAGACAGACATAAAGACAGACAGACAGACAGAGAGAATGTGTGTGTGTGTGTGAGAGAGAGAGAGAGAGAGAGAGAGAGAGAGAGAGAGAGAGAGAGAGAGAGAGAAACAGATAGAGGGAATGTGTATGTGTTTGTGACAGAGACAGAGTTTGCGAGCATGTGTGTGTGTGTGTGTGTGTGTGTGTGTGTGTGTGTGTGTGTGTGACTGTGTGTAATTGAAGCGAGTTATTTACAGTAAACTATGTATTTTAAATTCACTCCTCTTAACCTGATTTCTTTTTCTTTTTTCTTTTTTTTCTCTTTTTTCTTTTTTTTTTTTTTTTTTTTTTTTTTTTTTTGACAGTGTTTTGAACAAGCACCAAGTTATGTTGCTTTTTTCGCATCACTAACTCAGTATCATCGTTAAGTAGCTTAGTACTGCTTTGTCTTAAGGAATGAGGCGTATACTATGATTATGTTCTGTTATAATATGATATGGCATTTGCAACATCTTGGTTGTTACTCGCATATCAAAGTTCAAAGTCCTATTTTGAATTCTGTGTTTTCAAATTCAGTGTTAATGGTTTGAAAGCCACGAACATGAAATGTTTTAAATTAAAGGAGAAAACGAAAACGAACCAAAAACAAAACAAAACAAAAAATGAAAATGACGTCACAGAGACGGCGTCACTATGCCTGGAGGAGTGTCGTCACGGGGGCACGTGCAATGACTACGGGTTGTGTGAGTGCCGCCAAGGCTTCCACGGCACTTTCTGTGAAATCGGTACACACAGCACGGAGTGTTTGCATCCTCTCCTTCCTTCCTTCCCTCCCCCCCCTCACCCCCCCCCCTCCCCAACTGTTCCCCGCTGTCTTGTTTTCCTTCCTAACACGCTGGAAGTGATCCTGCCCAAGATTTGTCCCATTTCAGCCGATCCACAAAACAAAAACAAAAAAAACACACAAAAAAAAAGGGGGGGGGGGGGGGGGAGTATGTTCTGAGGTCAGCAGTAAGATGGATTTCGTAGGTCAGTGAAACGTATTTGTTCTTCTGATTTAACTTGTACACTTCACCCTGAAAAGCTCAATCGGTGTTTAGGACCCCCACCTCAGAAAAGCAGTCGATAAATAAATTCACCGGGGAACAAACTGAGTGGGGATTTTTTTTTTTTAAGGCGAAGAATTCCATGTACTAAGATGGTTAACATTTAACCTAGTAATTGAATTTAGACGGGTCTAATATTTTCCCCCCTTAGTTCGTTTTCCCTTCTGTGAAGAAGGTATGACGATAATATTGAGCGTTGAATTTTACTCTGTGGAAAGAATGCTGTGCTTAAAATCCAGTGTCTGAATTCCAGTCGGATCAGCGGTGTGTGGCTTTGATCCTGCTGGTGAATTCAAGACTCTGTCCCTTGTGTTTGCACGATCTAATACAGCGTCACACACACACACACGCGCGCGCGCGCGTACATGTATATGCACGCAGAGAGAGAGAGAGAGAGAGAGAGAGAGAGAGAGAGAGAGAGAGAGAGAGAGAGAAACGGGAACGAAAAATGTGAGGGTTAGATTACAAATATAAAATCTTTCACTAGCAGCAAACACAACACACACACACACACACACACACACACACACACACACACACACACATAATTATTTTTGATGGGGAGGAGTGGGTATGGGGGTCGAATTCAGAAAAGTGTAAATAACGACGCAAGAATCAAAATTTTATATGAAATCTTCTGTCACCATATCAAATACACACACACAAACACACACACACACACACACACACACACACACACACACACACACACACACACACACACATTCTTTTTCTTTATAAGCATTGAGAAAAGGCTCCACGTCGTGGAGAGAGAGAGAGAGAGAGAGAGAGAGAGAGAGAGAGAGAGAGAGAGAGAGAGAGAGATGAAAAAATAGAAACGTCACCTGATTGACGGAAAGAACTATCGAAATCTTTACTCTCCATGTACAAATAAGCTCGCTTTGTCCCCCGAAAATTTAGAGAGTGCAAACCAGATATAATGAACACAAATACAAGTGCATATTCGATTAAGTACAACGAAATGATTGGACATAATTCATTCCCAAGTAATCACAGTTGTTTGCACCTCAAATCACAAACATTTATGAACAAGATAGGGACTAACAAAGACATATTCATATTGGATTCACTACGACGAAGTGATTGGACATAATTCATTAACAAGTTATCATTGTTGTTTTCACATCAAATCACAAATATTTATGAACAAGACGATAACTAACAAAGAAATAAAAGAAATATTTTAAATTACAACAAGGTTTAGGAAGAGAAAGCAGAAAACCATAAGCAACAAAAAAACAAACAAACAAATAAGCACACAGACAAAAAGAAACATAAACAACAACAGTTGGCGGCCATCGTCATAGCCTTTGTATACAATGTACAACTTGTGTTTTACTCCAGTAACGTCAAGTATGGAGTCCATTGTGCCACAAAATTTCCATGGGACTTGGTAAGAAGAGCAGCATACTTTTCTGTTTAATATCTGGCTTTCAAAAGGACAATAAAGATTTCAACTGATGGTAAACTCTTTTCATATTTACATTTATGAATATTAAATTTGGCGGGTAGCAGGGTTATGTGAAACGTTCTATATTTTCTGTGTAGCCCAAAAGTTTACAGAAAGCTCTATATTTTCTGTGTAGCCCCAAGAAGCTCTATATTTTCAGTGTAGCCCCAAAAAGCTCTATATTTTCTGTGTAGCCCCAAAAAGCTCTACATTTTCTATGACGCTCAAAGCTGCGCTGGCTTTTGTCGTCCGTCAGATCAGCCATGACCAAAACCTGTTCCGCGCATAGTCCAGCCTTGACCCATGCTGTGTCTGACTCGGAGACAGATCCAGTGTCCGCTTCTATTTATAGTACAACACGATCCTCATGACGTTCATTTTTTGTCGTCTGCTTGACTTTTCACTCCCAAATCCTTGTGCTCTACCAATGACGTACAGACCACAAGACGTTCACAAGCCATGCATAATTCTGCTGTCTTTGCTGACATATGGCATTGAGCTATTTTACTGATCCCAAAATTTCAGGATAAAAATCATCTTTTTCACATTCAATTTTTTTTTTTTTTAACAGAACCAGAGCAATTTTCATGTATTCAAATTACTAACCGGAATTGCCGGCATAGCTCAGTTGGTAGAGCGCCGGACTCGTGATCCTGGGGTTACGGGTTCGAATTTCGGTACAAGGGGATTTTTCCCTCGGAGTTAACATTAGTTCTGACTCCATTCCCCATACAGTCCTTCGAATGAGACTATAAACCGAGGTTCCGTGTGTGAACGCACGCACAACATCTTGCACACACGTAAAATCCCATCACCAACTTTCGGAAGAGAAGGCCAGTTTGGCCGTTGGTATGGATGACACGTTACACATAGCATGCACCTTCCCCGAAGTTGGAGTATGGCTGCCTTAATGGCGGGATAAAAAAACGGTCATACACACAAAAGTGTCAGAATCTTCAACTCGATGAAGGTGGACACTCAAAGAAAGAAGAAGAAGAACCTGACCTTTGCTGTAACCCGAACTCTGACCTTAGAGCTGGTTCTGGGGACGCTACAGGTGAATGGCGCTCTCATCAGCCACCAATCGCATGCATGTTTACAGAAGAAGGCGAATCACGTCGCACGACACATGGACAACTAATGTAAACAGAACAGACAGGGGAGAAAACCAAGATGATATCTAAACAAGCTACCGTCACCGATTCAGCTTCATCGTTTTAAATGTCGCTAGGTCATCAAAATAAACCCGAGGGCGATAGGTCGGAATGCAAATCTTCTCTTGTTGAGTTCCGCCATTTCTTTTTTTTTTTTCTTTTTTTTCTTTTTTTTCTTTTTTTTAACTTTTTTTCCCCCTAGGCACCACAAATAGTGACATCTTCTGATTGAACAAAATATATGAAATGCTCGGAATGACTATCTGCGTGTAGGCTGCTTTGCAAGGGTGTGTGGTGTGTGGTTGTGTGTGTGTGTGTGTGTGTGTGTGTGTGTGTGTGTGTGTGGTGGTGTGGTGGTGTGTGTGTGTGTGGTGTGTGTGTGTGGTGGGGGGTGCGTGCATGCTGTGCGTGTGTGTGTGTGGGGGGGGTGACGTGCATGCGTGCGTGTGTGTGTGTATGTGTGCGTGCGTGCGTGCGTGCGCGCGTGCGTGCGTGTGTGTGTGTGTGTGTGTGTGTGTGTGTGTGTGTGAAGGTCTGGGGGGGGGGGGGGACTTAAGTAATAATCACCTTGGCTGTCAGAGAAGCAATGAGCATTGCGAATGTTTCCCAACATTGCCAGCAATACAAAAACTCAACAAATGACTGTTGAGCAGGCAGTATGGTAGGAAAGTTTATCTTGGAGTCGAGAAGGCTGAACGTCACTTCGCAATCACATCGGGAATTGGATTTTCTTGGAGCGAGAGTGACTCCTCTATTCAAGCTATGATATAATGGGAATGACTACAACAATGACAACACATTTTTGTCGTATTGTATGCCAAATGTCAAAGTGACTATTATTTTGACATGAAGAATTGAACGAGTAAAATGCAGAAGGAAAGAAGTATGCAGAGAAAAAGCAAGATGCAAAGCATATAAACGTACTCCCAGTACAGTGACAAAGAGGGGAGACAATTTCCAATTAGTGGAAGAAAAAAAACTCGACAGTGCGGTGGGTTATTTCCCTTATTGGACTTGATTTTTTTTAATTATCAATTATAGCCGTTAGTAACGGCTGTTCTGGTAAAATAAAACATCGGGCATCATTAATGACCCATAATGAACATACCTATAAATTTTCAGAAAGATCGGCCCAGAAGTTTTGTCTGGAGCGAGTGGAACACATTTTGACCACGGACAGACAGACACACACATACACACAGACAGCATTTCTTCGTTCCCATTGTAAAGTACTTCCTGTTCTATAAGAACTGGGAGTACAAAAATGCCCTGGGACAGACGTGAGGTGGGATAATTTCAGGCGTGTAACACCTTCTCCCGGCCTGTCTGCTTGTGTCCGCATGCACGTGCATTGAATGGCTTCTGGTACCTGTCTAACTCTTTTTTTCTTTCTGAACAAAGTTGACCTCACCTCTGAACCCTAACCCTTCACACACACACCCATCCCTCACCCCCACCCTCCCCGCCCCTCACCCTTCCTCCCTCCATCATGAGGCAAGTTACTGAAATTCCCGAATCTTATTTGTTAACAGAGTAACCTTTTCTCCTTTCTTATATGGAGGTCATACCATCGCTGGTTTGCCGCATCGGTCACATAAGGCCAGTCTCGGCCCTTTTCCTTCATCATTTCTTCTTTATTTATTTATTTATTTGCTTATCTAGCCGCGAACTCTGCGCATTGTGATCTCATGGCCGAGTACATACGAGGGTTGACTGCCAGAACCCAGTATCTCATGTATATATATATATATATATAAGACAGATACTGGGTTCTGGCAGTCAACCTACATGTAGCCTATAAGAACTTGTTTGCACGCAGTGACACTCCCTTGATTAAACTGAGAGTAAACCTGTATGGCCTTATAAAAGAAACGTCACAGGTCTGTTTGTTTCTTTCAAATACATGTATAATAGAATAGTTTGGAATTTTCATAATTCTAATTTCTCGTGGCTCTTTAAGAAAACCACAGCTGCTCTACGCTGTGGGAGGTTTCCAAAACTATTCAACGAACTGAAGAATGGTGTAGGGATGAAACTGTGATTTCCTGACCTCCTTTCGGTTCTCACAATTCACACGCTGTTGTAGTCTGTCGGTTTTCTCTTCAGAGAGTGATCGTTCCAGTCAGAAGTAGACAGCCCCGTTGAAGAGGAGGGAATCGATTTTGATTATGCTAACAGCTCTGATACGGCGCCCTGCAGTCGCCTGAGTCATAAACAGTGTACATTGAAACAAAAACAAACAAACAAACGAAGGACAGTCCAGAAAGATAAAAAACGACGCAGTGACCAGAGACTGAGAAGCGACAAAGACGGTCAGAGGACTGTGAAGGTGGCCAGAGATTATCGATGCAATATAGCCACCGTTTCCGTGAGAACGGGACTGTGTCGGTTACCATCATCATGTACACATTACCGTCTGCTTTCTCTTCTTCTTTTATCTTTTAACGGTTTTTTCCCCTTTTTCACGTTCTCTAAACTTTATATCCGACCTCTACTGCATTTTCGAAGAACACTTCGACATTTGTACCTCATGTTTCCAGAGGACCTAGTAAGTAACAATTTCCTGTCGTGTGTTATTATTCTAAGTAAAATGTTTCGTTCGCCAAAATGACCGACCATGGTCTGTTTATATTCCCTTAGGGCGATGATTTGAAAGTAAGGTCCACGGGTCAAAGTTTGTGTTTCAGCAGAACGATAGGAACTGAAGACAGTCACAAGCCTCTGCAAGCAAACAGTGCTCGTTTTCGAGATCACGAAAGGTTGAAACGAACCACATATTGAAAGTACGGTCAATGCATAATCACAGTAAAGAGAGTTAAAGGCAAGATGGTATTCTTTATTAATGGTTTTGAAGGTAGCTTTGCTCGGTTTTGAGTCATAGTCTCCACGACACTGACGGTGAGAACGGTGATCGTTGTTGTTTGTGAAAAAGAATCGAAAATGATCAATCATTCTGAGGTCGATACTGGTCCCCAAAGTCCAGCTCTGTCCAGTTTGCCGTCACCCTGCTTGTCAAATTCACCCACCTTTGCCCTTCTCTAATCCTCCTACCCCCCTCCTCCACTCGGTACTCCGTGTTGTCTGTGCTTGTGTAGGCAGAAATGAGCAGGGACTCACTAACCACTCTCTGGCATGGCGTGTTTCTGGAAATGGCCTTTGGCGTCCACACAACGTAGTGGCACTGTGACGTCATAACAGGCATGCGTACAAACAACACCGTTAGTAGATCAACCAGGGATGTAGAGGTGGGAGGAACAGTGTCTTTGCCTTTCACTGTTTGAATTCCATGGCACATACTGAAGGCATTCACCGTTGATCTGGTCGGCACTCTGTCTGCTTCTTGTTCACGGATAGTTTGTGTGTTCATCACACTTTGCCACTGTCATGCCTGAAGCACAGACACAGTAGTTCGCACGCGTGCAAAAGTCACATGCAGGCAGAGGGCCGCCCTTGCTGAACAGCAGGTAACAACAAGCTGGCATGCGTGATAGCTGAAAGTGCAGCCCAGCCGTTGAACAATTCTGTCATGAAACGCGTTAATTGGTGATCGGAAGTGGTTAGTGACCTCTGCGATCTCATGGGACTCCAACGAGGGCCAGGTGAGCAGAAGCAAGGCGAGATACTTATCCTCTTTCCACTACATCTTTGTATCGACTTAAAACTTACGACGCGCTGTCAGACCCGCCAAACGTTAGGACCAGGTAGAACTGGCCACGAACAGCCGAGAGACTGACGGTGCAAAGAGCAATTTAAAAACCATGAGCCAGGGCCCCAGTGACGTCCCCTATCTGCTTGTTATGACCTGTTTTGCCTATACGAGAACACAGCTTTGTGGTTTCCATCGCTGTTGTCTCATTTTGTCTGTTTAGAGTTCGATTATTCACTGTGTTGTCAAGGTTGCAGTCTTTTTCACCACGCTAACATTTTGAATGTTGAACAAAGTTGACAGCTAACCCTCTCTCTCTTCTTCTTCTTCTTCGTCTTCTTCTTCTTCTTCTTCTTCTTCTTCTTCTTTTGATGTTTTTTTCAGTCCTGTGCAAATAATAAGAGAAATTCTGGAATCATACATACGACATCCTAATAACGACATTCTCAACAGACGATGTCTACGATGGACGACACTTACAACAGACTGCGTCCTTTACAGCCGTCGTCCTTAGCAGTCAACATTCTTGATAGCCAACGTGATTGTATTGTCAAAGTATACGTAACAAATATGACCGTCTTATGAATAATGTCTATAGAGACATTATACTTGAGGAGACACCCTCGATAGTCAACATATTCGATGAAAACATTTTCAATACACAATGTTTTTGCTAAACTGTATTCTTCTTAGACAACATAGTTCATAGATGCTATAGGGCATCAACCTCTTCAGATAATCATGTCTCCACAACAAGAATCACAGTACGTTCGTTGTCTTTGAGCCTCCATAACAAAGCAGCGGGCCAGGCAGTATAATACTAGGGTTGTGTGGTCTCTATATGAGTTGCGAGGCCTGGACCTTACACGCTTGTCAGGAGAGAGGCGAAATGCTTTCCACATAAGCTGCTTCCCATATACCCTCGGCATATCATGGCGGAAGAGTTCCGAACAGCGCACAGCTGAAGAAGACTGGCGTTACCAACCTCTCTGCCATCCTCAAGCAATGCGACAGGACTGGATGAGGTACGGCAAGCCTAGGATGATGGTTGTACTCCCAACGACCTCATGTGTGGGGAACTGGTTGACAGACAAGAGTCCAACTGTACACCTCGGCTTTGTTTCAAGGACGCCGGGAAACCTGAAGGTCCTCTCCATCAGAAGCAGTACCTTGGAGGCAGGTGCTACAGACAGACACAGACACCTGGAATTTGAAAACTCCACCTTGGACTTACGCCGTTTGAAGAGGATCTGCTGCTGGCCAACGGGAAGGGCCAGAGGAGACAGACACTGCCAGGGATCCGTAGGCGCCAGGGATCCGTAGGCCGCCCTTGACTTTTGTCTGCTCACAGTGTGGTCAACCGGTCACTTTCGGACAGCCTCTTCAGCCACAGCCGACTTCTTCTACCGGACCCTTCACCCAGTGTGCAGACCCCATGCACCCAGTGAGCAACCCTCATGCACCTAGGGTGCGGACACCATCGTGCAGACCAATACACCCAATGTGCAGACACCCACGCACTCGGTGTGCAAACCCCATGCACCCGTATGCAAACCCTATGCACCCAATGTGCAAACCCCATGCACCCAGCGTGCAAAGCCAATGCACCCAGTATGCGAACCCCATGCACCCAGTATGCAGTGCACAGGCACCCAATACGAAAACCCCATGCACCCAGTATGCGAGCCCCATGCACCCAGTGTGCAGACTCCATGCACCCAGTGTACAGACCCCATGCACCCAGTGTACAGACCCCATGCACCCAGTATGCGAACCCCATGCACCCAGTGTGCAGACCCCATGCACCCAGTGTACAGACCCCATGCACCCAGTGTGCAGACTCCTTGCACCCAGTGTGCAGTCCCCATGCACCTAGTGTGCAGACCCCATACACCCAGTGTACAGTCCCCATACACCCAGAATGCAGACCCCATGCACCCAGTGTGCAGTTCCCATGCACCTAGTGTGCAGACCCCATGCACCCAGTGTACAGACCCCATGCACCCAGAGTGCAGACCCCATGCACCCAGTGTGCAGTCCCCATGCACCTAGTGTGCAGACCCCATGCACCCAGTGTGCAGACCCCATGCATCCAGTGTGCAGTCCCCATGCACCTAGTGTGCAGTCCCCATGCACCCAGTGTACAGACCCCATGCACCCAGTGTGCAGACCCCATGCACCCAGTGTACAGACCCCATGCACCCAGTGTGCAGACTCCATGCACCCAGTGTGCAGACTACATGCACCTAGTGTGCAGACTCCATGCACCTGGTGTGCAGACTCCATGCACCCAGTGTGCAGACCCCATGCACCCAGTGTGCAGACCCTATGCACCCAGTGTGCAGACTCCATGCACCTAGTGTGCAGACCCCACGCACCCAGTGTGCAGACCCCATGCACCTAGTGTGCAGACCCCATCCACCGAGTGTGCAGACTCCATGCACCTAGTGTGCAGTCCCCATCCACCCAGTGTGCAGACCCCATGCACCCAGTGTGCAGACCCCATGCACCCAGTGTACAGACCCATGCACACAGTGTGCAGACTCCATGCACCTAGTGTGCAGTCCCCATGCACCCAGTGTGCAGACCCCATGCACCCAGTGTGCAGACTCCATGCACCTAGTGTGCAGTCCCCATGCACCAAGTGCGCAGACCCATGTATCCCGTGTGCAGACTCCATGCACCTAGTGTGCAGTCCCCTTGCACCCAGTGTACAGACCCTATGTATCCCGTGTGCAGACTCCATGAACCTAGTGTGCAGACCCCATGTACCCAGTGTGCAGACCCCATGCACGTAGTGTGCAGTCCCCATGCACTCAGTGTGCAATCCCCATGCACCTAGTGTGCAGTCCCCATGCACCTAGTGTGCAGTCCCCTTGCACCCAGTGTGCAGTCCCCCTGTGCGTCCATGCCCAGTGTGCAGTCCCCATACACCTAGTGTGCAGTCCCCATGCACCCAGTATGCAGTCCCCATGCACCTAGTGTGCGGTCATCCATGCACCTAGTGTGCAGTCCCCCTTGCACCCAGTGTGCAGTCCCCTTGCAACCCAGTGTGCAATCCCCATGCACCCAGTTTGCAGTCCCCTTGCACCCACTGTTCAGTCCCCATGCCCCTAGTGCGCAGTCACCATGCACCCAGTGTACAGACTCCATGCACCCAGTGTGCAGACCCCAAGCACCCAGTGTGCAGTCCGCAGCACCCAGTGTGCAGATCCCATGCACCCAGAGTGCAGTCCCCATACTTCACCCCTGTGCAGTCCCCTTGCACCCACTGTGCAGTCCCCATGCACCCAGTGTGCAGACCCCATGCACTCACTGTGCAGTCCCCTTGCACCCACTGTGCAGTCCCCATTGCACCCAGTGTGCAGACCCCATGCACCCAGTGTGCAGACCCCATGCACCCAGTGTGCAGTCCCCATGCACCCAGTGTGCAGTCCCCTTGCACCTAGTGCACAGTCCCCATGCACCTAGTGCGCAGGTCCCCATGCACCTAGTGTGCAGACCCTAAGCACCCAGTGTGCAGTCCTCATGCACCCAGTGTGCAGTCCCCTTGCACCCAGTGTGCAGACCCCATTGCACCCAGTGTGCAGTCCCCATACACCTAGTGTGCAGTCCCCATGCACCCAGTATGTAATCCCCATGCACCTAGTGTGTAGTCTCCATGCACCTAGTGTGCAGTCCCCTTGCACCCAGTGTGCAGTCCCCATGCACCCAGTGTGCAGTCCCCATTGCACTCACCCACACTGTGCAGTCCCCATGCACCCTAGTGCGCAGTCACCATGCACCTAGTGCGCAGTCACCATGCACCCAGTGTGCAGACCCCATGCACCTAGTGGGCAGTCACCATGCATCCAGTGTACAGACTCCATGCACCCAGTGTGCAGACCCCAAGTACCCAGTGTGCAGTCCGCAAGCACCCAGTGTGCAGACCCCATGCACCCAGTGTGCAGACCCCATGCACCCAAGTGCAGTCCCTTGCACCCACTGTGCAGTCCCCATGCACCCAATGTGCAGACCCCATGCACTCACTGTGCAGACCCCTTGCACCCACTGTGCAGTCCCCATGCACCCAGTGTGCAGACCCCATGCACCCAGTGTGCAGTCCCCATGCACCCAGTGTGCAGTCCCCTTGCACCCATTGTGTAGTCCCCATGCACCTAATTTGCAGTCACCATGCACCTAGTGTGCAGACCCCAAGCACCCAGTGTGCAGTCCCCATGCACCCAGTGTTGTCCCCATGCACCCAGTGTGCAATCCCCATACACCTAGTGTGCAGTCCCCATGCACCCAGTATGCAGTCCCATGCACCTAGTGTGCGGTCTCCATGCACCTAGTGTGTGGTCCCCTTGCACCCAGTGTGCAGTCCCCATGTACCCAGTGTGCAATCCCCATGCACCCAGTGTGCAGTCCCCTTGCACCCACTGTGCAGTCCCCATGCACCTAGTGCGCAGTCACCATGCACCCAGTGTACAGACTCCATGCACCCAGTGTGCAGACCCATGCACCCAGTGTGCAGTCCGCAAGCACCCAGTGTGCAGTCCGCAAGCACCCAGTGTGCAGACCCCATGCACCCAGAGTGCAGTCCCCTTGCACCCCCTGTGCAGTCCCCTTGCACCCACTGTGCAGTCCCCATGCACCCAGTGTGCAGACCCCATGCACTCACTGTGCAGTCCCCTTGCACCCACTGTGCAGTCCCCATGCACCCAGTGTGCAGACCCCATGCACCCAGTGTGCAGACCCCATGCACCCAGTGTGCTGTCCCCATGCACACAGTGTGCAGTCCCCTTACACCCACTGTGCAGTCCCCATGCACCTAGTGCGCAGTCACCATGCATCCAGTGTGCAGACCCCAAGCACCCAATGTGCAGTCCCCATGCACCCAGTGTGCAGACCCCAAGCACCCAGTGTGCAGTCCCCATGCACCTAGTGCGCAGTCCCCATGCACCCAGTGTGCAGTCCCCATGCACCCAGTGTGCAGTCCCATGCACCCAGTGTGCAGACCCCATGCACCCAGTGTGCAAATTCCAAGGTCTGTCAAGACAGACAGATAGGTTTCAAAACAGGCATGCCAGATCAGAAGGATTGTGACATCCAACTTCACGCTGCCACAAACTGTCGCCCATGCACCAGGATTCTCTACGTCCATTTTCTTTCCTCGTTTGCCTTTATCGGACAGGCATATGTATGTATTTTCACCACCACAAGAGTCACTCCACATACCCTCACTCCAAAAGGCCTTTTCAAACAATGGTCTTTCGCGAATTCAAACCAGTAAATGTCTCATGAAAGCTTTTTTTCTTATTTAACTGGCCCCTTTGGCAGGTAATGGAGAAGGATGATGTCGGTACATCAGGGTGTAGAGGGTCCTTCAATCTGTAGGCCAAAGAAGAACTGGGAGCGGGTGGAACTCGGGAAAATGAAATGACACTCCATGGTCACACGAGGGTACTTGATGAGGCGGCACCATCTGAGAATGGGCAAATAGGCAAACAGGAACTGGTGAAACCGGTCCACCTCCAATATTGCACACACAAAGCTTGTCATATGCAGCATGGTTTGGTTTCTTTCTTTGTGAAGAAAGCATTGAAGTTTTGTGTGGTGTGTGTGCTTTGTTTACAGAGCAGTTCGCCTTCTGTCTGCTGCACTAGTGTGAATGTAGTTACACCAAATAACATTACCTTTGACTGTGATGCTTGAGAGAGAGAGAGAGAGAGAGAGAGAGAGAGAGAGAGAGAGAGAGGAGAGAGAGAGAGAGAGAGAGAGACGTTTTGCGAATGAAATTACTGAAGCAATCCATACTTCAAAGAGAAAATACGAAAAGCACGTGGCAAATTTAATCTTGAAAAGAATCGTTTTAAGGCAGTAAAAGCATGTAAACTATTCGTTGTTCATATTGACTGCTCGTGGTGCTTATTTGTTTGTTTGTTTGACCTAAGATTCTCATTGTAGTGGCGCAATTTCTGATATTGAAAAAGAAATCATATGCATTTCAGTGATTATCCGCATTGTTTCTGTTACGGGTGAAAAGTAAGACTCATTTAATCATTATCTCTGTTGTCAGTGCAGAGTAAGACTCATTTGAGCTTCATACACAATACCAAACTGACAAATACATTTTTGACAGGTATATCTTCTTCAAATGTCATAACTGGCAGATGTTTGAAAATGCACAAAAAAATGCACGAACTATTGATTCTCCTGCTCACAGCTATCTGGCATGTATCGTCTCGTGAAATTATATTTCTGCTCTTTGTGACTTCTGAAAAAAGACGCATTTGTCCAGAATCCACTGGTTTCGTATTCTGAATTAAATCAGCGTAACCTGGCAGCTTGTTCAGGGTGTTTGTGTGCATTTTGGGTTTTTAGTCACGCTGCCCTCAGTTTCTGTCTCCCATACTGTTAGTTTTGAAATATTCTGGTATTTAATGAATGACCAAACAGGTAGATAATGTTAGTAACCGTTTCTTCTTCTAGGCTCTTTATGATGATATAGATTGCTTGTTCTATGAAAATACACCTTTAGATGAAAACGATGATTCCGAAATCAAGCTCTTTTTCATCAGTATTATCACAATAAATTTCTCCGCATTTTCCTGCCAGAAAACTAACAAACGTTTTGCTTTATTTGTCTTCAAAATCAATCTTTGCTTGTGCTTCCATTTCAGTGTGGTTAACAAGGTGTTTCGGTTTTGCTGTGCATATTTCAATCCCTTTTAGTTGTTTATTCTTCTATTCGTGGCATTTAGTATCAGTGTTAAAAATAAGGCTGTCACATACAAACAGATATATATGTATTTTTAAAAAATGAGCGCGTGGAACTATGTATTTGAGAGAAAAGGTCTTTGGGCAAGAATTATCATTTCAGTTATATTTATAGATAGATAGATAGATAGATAGATAGATAGATAGATAGATAGATAGATAGATAGACAGACAGACAGATCCAGAGAGAGAGAGAGAGATGTATATGAAATGATATTTCTGGTCCCAAGACCTTTTCTCTCAAATACCGAGTGACGCAAGTTCAAAGTTTCAATGACTTTATCAGTTAGATGTGCACAAATCTTTTGCTACTTCTGGGAAACAAATTATACTACACACTATCAACATCGACGAGCGGATGTTATACGAGATATTAATGCCTTTCTCTGTGTGTGTGTGTGTGTGTGTGTGTGTGTGTGTGTGTGTGTGTGTGCGTGCGTGCGTGCGTGCGTGCGTGCGTGCTGTGGTGTGTGTGTGTGTGTGTGTGTGTGTGTGTGTGTGTGTGTTGAATGCATGCGCACACATTCGCACGTGTTTGTGAACACATCTCTCCGTGTGTCTCTGTATGTGTTTGTTTGTTGTGTGTGCGGGTCTGTCTGTCTGTCGTCAGCTCTATGTGACCCGGTGTGCCAAAACAACGGAACTTGCATCTTCCCCGAGATCTGCGCATGTCCGTCAGGTTACCGCGGCAAACTGTGTGAGATAGGTAAGTGTGGGAGTTTGACGTCATACGCACACGTGATAGGCACGTGACAGACACTGGCTGCATGAGGCTATTTTTAACTATCCTGTTCCCAGTCATATACTGACGGTGTCCACCGATGTGAAGATTGAATTTTTTTTTTTTTTTCTGAGAAACTGTTATTCGCTTTCGATGAGATATTATGTGACCACATCTATCTCTCTCTCTCTCTCTCTCTCTCTCTCTCTCTCTCTCTCTCTCTCTCTCTCTCTCTCTCTCTCTGTTTTCTTTATTTTTCATCCTTCCCCTCAGAAACTGCACTTGTGATTTTTTTTCTTTTATTCTTTGGTCGGTTAGTTGTTTTGTTTGTTTGTTTGTTTTTTTCGTGTAAAAGAAGAAGAAAGAAAGAAAGAAAAAAAAAAGAAGAAAAGATACACCCGAAGGTGCAGGTGGGACCCAGAGAACTACTGTCCTCAACTGCCGAACAAAGCAGCTGCTGGGAGCAAGCATTAAGCCTGCAGCACCACCCTTGGAAGGCTTCGCTTTGTTCACCCAGGGTGCAGGCACTCACAGGGCATTCCATTAAAACGTCAAGGGATATGATTGTTCCCTGGCAGATGTCAGTGTGTTGTAATGGCTACTGGATGGATGGATGGCCTCTGAATTACTTTTTTTTTCGTGTAAAAGTAATATATTGTAGTTCCTATAGCAGCAAAGGTAGTTGTGCTTTGAGTCAAAATGGACTTGCTGCTCGTAGTTTTCGTCTCTGCCTCTGTCTCTGTCTGTCTGTCTGTCTGTCTGTCTGTCTGTCGGTCGGTCTCTCTCTCTCTCTCTCTCTCTCTCTCTCTCTCTCTCTCTCTCTCTCTCTCTCTCTCTCGTTGCTGTTGCTGTTGTTGTTGTTCTTGTTATTCTTGCTGTTATTAGGTCTATTATTACTATTATTATCATCATCATTATCATTATTATTATTATTATATCATGATTATTATTGTTATTGTTATCATCATTGTGGGTGTTGTTATTGTTGCTGTTGTTGTTGTTGTTGTTGTTGTTATGATTGTTAAAATCGTCATCATCATCATCATCATCATCATCATCATCATCATCATCATCATCGTCATCATCATCATCTTCATCATCATCATCATCATCGTCATCTAAAATCGCTGTTATCATTGATGTTGTTCATGGATGTATTTTATCTTGTTACAATCACCATGGCAGCGGCTTGTGGGCGGCCATGTCAGAACGGAGGAGAGTGTGTGCCAGAGGGATTCTGCTGGTGCCAGGATGGTTTCTATGGCGACGCCTGTGAATTAAGTGCGTGTACTATCATCAATGTGTGTATGTGTGTGTGTACGTGTGTGTGTGTGCGAGTGTGTGTGTGTGTGTGTGTGTGTGTGTGTGTGTGTGTGTGTGTGTGTGTGTGTGTGTGTGTGTGTGTGGCTGCAATATAGGCAGTATTGTTTCGTGCATTTTATGCCTGCTGTTTGTCACGTCTGGAGAAGACATGTTTGCTGACAATTCATTTGGTCTGCTTCCTATGACGTCATGAAAAGGCGTCACTGTGCACCTTGTTTTCAGCAACACTGCAGCCTGTTTTATGTGCCTCTGGTGGTGCTTGCGTTCCACCCGGAACGTGCTTACATCGGTCCCTGTATTTAACCCTTAGTGTGCCAACTGTGATATTTTTGTATTTAACCCTTTGTGTGCTGTGATGTTTGCATTTAACCCTTAGCGTGCCAACTGGGATGTTTGTGTTTAACCCTTAGCGTGCTACCTGTGATATTTGTATTTAACCCTTTGTGTGCTAACTGTGATACTTGTGTTTAACCCTTAGCGTGCTAACTGCGATGTTTATATTTAACTCATAGCGTGCTTACTATGGTGCCTGTATGTATTCCTTAATGTGCTGACATTGGTGCCTGTATTTAACCCTTACTGTTGTAATATTGGAACGTGGATGTTACCATTTCTTTGCTAAAGCTGGTAACTATATTTAGCCTGTACTGTGCTAACAGTGTTAAGGGGGGGGGGGGGGGGGGGGTATGTTCATCCCTAGTGTGCTACTAATGGTGCTTGTATTTAACCCTGACTTGTCTAAGGGTGTATACCTGGTTTTAACCCTTACTGTGCTAACAATGGTACTTGTATATTATCTTACTGTGCTAAAAATGATTCCTGTATCTAGCCCTGTCTGTGCCTACAATGTTATCTGTAATCTTTATTATGCTAACAATGGTACCTGTACTAAATTTTTTTCCCTGTAAACGGTGGTGCATTTACTTATCCCACTGTGTGTAACCCTTTCTACCCTAACAATGGTAGTTGTATTTCACCTCTACTGTGCTACCATGGTGCCAGTGTTTAATCTTTACTCTGCTACCACGGGGTGGTACCTTTATGTAACCCTTACTGTGCTGATAGTAGCATCTGTATTTAACCCTAGCTTTTCTGCCTGTGGTACTTTGTGTGTATCTACACTTTGTTCACGATGAAACTTGTATTCAATCCTTACTGAACTAATGGTGGTACCTGTATTTAACCTTCAGTATGCTGACAGTAGTACCTGTGTGTAACCTTTACTGTGCTAACAATTGTATCTGTATTTAACCCTAACTGTGCTACCAATGTTTTTGTATGAAAGCTCTATTCTGTTAACGGTGATATCCTATAATCTGTATTTAACCCTTGCCGTGCTAATGGTGGTATCTGTGTCTAACCTTCACTGTTTAATGGCAATACCCGCACTCAACCATTGTTGTGCTAATGCTTGTACCTGTTCTAAACCATTGCTAGGCAAAAGGTAGTACATGTATTTAACCCCTACTGTGCTGTCTGTAGTGCCTGTACTTAACCCTTCTCTTACCAACGATTGAGCCTGTGTGTAATCCTTTATCCCGATTATAGTGGTACCTACATTTAATCCTGATTGCGATGACGGTAGTACCTGTATTTAATCATTGCTATGGTAAAGGTGATGTCTGTATGTAACCCTTACTGCGGTGACTTTGTTACATGTATGTAACCTTTACTATCCTAATGGTGGTACCTGTGTGTAACCTTTACTATCCTAATGGTGGTACGTGTGTGTAACCTTTACTATCCTAATGGTGGTACGTGTATGTAACCTTTACTATCCTAATGGTGGTACGTGTGTGTAACCTTTACTATCCTAATGGTGGTACGTGTGTGTAACCTTTACTATCCCAATGGTGGTACGTGTGTGTAACCTTTACTATCCTAATGGTGGTACGTATGTGTAACCTTTACTATCCTAATGGTGGTACCTGTGTGTAACCTTTACTGTCCTAATAGTGGTACCTGTGTGTAACCTTTACTATCCTAATGGTGGTACGTGTGTGTAACCTTTACTGTCCTAATGGTGGTACCTGTGTGTAACCATTACGGCGGTGTAAACGATGGCACTTGTATTAAGCTTTTACTGTGCTGACTTGGTACTTTTATTCACCCCCTAGTGTAGTAA
>CM065734.1:4151470-4256470 GCA_033310375.1 Conus canariensis
ATAACTAGGTCAGTTTATTTTGCACTAACAGACAGCTCCCTAAGTGAGTCATACTATGGAGACAAAAAAAAACTGGTATCTTCCTGACGAAACCCGTCTGGTAACACAGTTCCTTAACAATATCAGTCTGCAACTAGGTCAGACTGACACACATATGTAGTGACCTAACTAGGTCAGTCTGACACACACACACATGTAGCTCCATGACGAGGTCAGTTTTACAAACACGTGCAGCTAACTAACTAGATCAATCTGTCATACCCATGTAGCTACCTGACTACGTCAATCTGACACACGCATGTAGTCAGCTTACTAGGTCAGTCTGACCCACATGTAGCTCACCAACTAGGTCAGTTTGTCACATACATGTAGGTGTAGCTCTCTGACTTGCTAGGTCTGTTAATCACATATGTAGCTCACTGAACGGGTCTAACACACATAAGCTTGTAGCTCCCTAGCCAGGTCAGTCTCTCACATATGTGACATACATAGCTCCCTAACTAGGTCAGTCTGACACTTATGTAGCTCTTAGACTAGGTCAGCCTACCACACACATGGAGCTCTCTGACTAGGTCAGTCTGTAACGTGCATGTAGGTTTCTAACTAGGTCAATATGTGGTACACACATTCTAGTTCTCTAACCAGGTCAGTCTGACTCACATGTCGATCCCAAACTAGGGCAGTGTGACACACATAGCTCCTTAAATAATAATAATAATAATGTATAATACTTATATAGCGCATTTCTTGTTGTACAACTCAATGCGCTTACATCCACCATTTGCACTTATTCATACAATATTCATGCACACAGCAAAAAGAAAATACACAATGGCAGACGCACCTACATGCATAAACTGTCTCACCGAACTAGTTGTGGAGGAATTTAAGGTCAGTCTGTGTCACATACATGCTGTTCCCAAACTAGGTCTGTCTTCTACACACTTGTAGCTCTATAAACTTGTTCAGTCTGTCACACACACGTAGCTCCCTACCTAGGTCAGTCTGTTACGTGTATGTAGCACCTGAGTTTGGTCAGTCTGACTCATACACGTTGCTCCGTAACAAGGTCAGTCTGACACACACACATAGCTCCCTAACTAGGTCAGTCTGTCACGCTCACGTATCTCCTTACATAATTCAGTCCAATTCACATGTAGCTCCTTTACTACTAAGTCGGTCTGCCCACACATGTAGCATTCTAATCGCATCAATCTGTTTACATTTGTAGCGCTCTAACTATAAGCCAGTTTGATACACCCATATAGGCTGCACGTAGACGCTGTAATTGTTTTCCTTTGTTCAAGTCCTGTTGTCCGACAGAACGCGCGTTTGAGCCGCAGTCTGCTCTTTCTTCTCTTCACCGCCCTGAACTTTTGAATTCTCCGGACCACTGAATCGACGACAGCGAAAACAGATGTCGCTTTCCCACTGTGTGAAAGGGAAATCATCTCATAAAGATTCTTACCCAAGGACAGATGACCGAAATCGTTCCTAATTTCAATTCTTCCAGTTCTCAATCTTGCGGGCAGATTTTGAAATGTATACCGTGGGTGCACTATAAAGCCATGGTGTCTGTCTTGTCAAGCTGCTGTATCTGCACGCCCTGTGAGACGTCAAACGTCAACAGTCGTGTGTGTATGTGTGCGCGCGCGTGCGTGCGTGCGTGCGTGCGTGCGTGTGTGTGTGTGTGTGTGTGTGTGTGTGTGTGTGTGTGTGTGTGTGTGTGTGTGTGTGTGTTGCAGAGATCAGCCTGGCCAAGGAGGAGCGACCCAGACGCAGCAAGCTCAGCAGCAGAGAGCAGCAGCTCAAACGGGAACGGGTGCGAGCCAAGAAGATACGTGCCCGCCGGCAAAGTAAGTGTCTGAGGAGAAAGAGATGACTGGTTAGCAGCGCGGTGTCTCCTCCGGTGGGTTTCCTTAACGAGTTGATCAGTGAGTACCCTGGACGTTGCTGGTTATGGGAGGACCAGACGGAGTGACGCAGCAGTAAACCCACGGGTGACAAGACGCCCCCCCCCTCACCGTCCCCTTCCCTCCCCCCCCCCCCCCCACCCCTCCAAAAAAAAAGGTTACCGGGAAATTTCATCTCGTCTCCAGTCGATGAAAATGTCATTTGCCCCGCCAGCTACGGAGTACAGGACAAGAGCTACACGCTTTGACCTTAAGTTCTTCTACAAACGAGGCAAACGAAAAGAATCGATATGAATGAAATAGGACCGCTCTAAGGGATGCCATACTTATTTGTGTGTTTGGCTTTTGCTTTTTTTTTTTTGGGGGGGGGGGTGGAGGGGGGAGGAGGGGAGGTGCTGTTCTGCCAGTAAAGAAAAAAAACAGTTTTGTGTCGATAACACACAGGCCACTTTTTTTTTATCCCACACATTCGTATTTTTTAAAAGATGAGGAGGGATTTACATAAAATTCGACGGAATTCTTTACAGCAGACTCTATTAAAGATTGTGTTGATGAGTGTTGTAATTTTTGAGCTCCTGAAAAAAAAAGTTTCATATTTATCATTCGATGTAAAAAGAATTAGTGGAAAATGGATCCAGTTTAACGGCAAATGCGCACTTTAGAAATGAACTGATTTAGTGATGTCAGTTTGTTTTCATAACTGGGCTATCAGCATCATGAGTTGATTTGAAACTGTATTGTAATCTTGGTAGAAGGAGACCTTGGCATCAAAACGCGTTGCTGCCCGTCCTGTACTCGTTCGTCTAGTAGCCTGTGGCCATCATATCTGCTCACTTCGTCTCCCGCCTATTGTCACTCACTTTCTGAGGTCACGACTTTTCTCAGTGGATGGAGTTTTGTTGCTCAGTCCTCTCTGCTGGTGTCATTATGGGTATCATTCACCAGTACATTTCCATTTTTCCAAACAAACTGAGAGAGAGAGAGAGAGAGAGAGAGAGAGAGAGAGAGAGAGAGAGAGGATGAAACAAGACCGGGTTGCCTTTTTGTACTCCCAGTTCTTATAGAACAGGGAGTACTTTACAATGGGAACGAAGAAACGCTCTGTGTGTGTGTGTGTGTGCGTGTGTGTGTGTGTGTGTGTGTGTGTGTGTGTGTGTGTGTCTGTCTGTCTGTCTGTCTGTCTGTCTGTCTCTCTCTCTGTCTCTCTGTCTGTCTGTCTGTCTGTCTGTGGTCAAAATGTGTTCCACTCGCTCCAGACAAAACTTCTGGTCCGATCTGTCTGAAAATGTGTAGGCATGTTCATTATGGGTCACGGATGATGCCCGATGTTTTATTTTACCGTTATAGCCGTTACTAACTGTTTTTCTTCCGTTACTAACAGCTACAACGGCCCAAAACGGTTTTTCTGTCTGTCTGTCTGTCTGTCTGTCCGTGGTCAAAATGTGTTCCACTCGCTCCAGACAAAACTTCTGGGCCGATCTTACTGAAAATTTGTAGGCATGTTCGTTATGGGTCACGGATGATGCCCGATGTTTTATTTTACCGTTATAGCTGTTACTAACGGCTATAACAGCCCAAAACTGTTTTTCTTCCGTTACTAACGGCTACAACGGCCCAAAACGGTTTTTCTTCTTTATGGATTATCTCAGAAAGTACTTGGCCGATCTTTCTGAAAATTTGTAGGTATGTTCATTATGGGTCACAGATGATGGCCATTTTTTTTTATTTTACCAGAATAGCCATTACTAACAGCTATAACGGCCCCAAACGGTTTTTCGTCTTTATGGAATATCTCACGCGTATTCAAGATAAACTGGGAGTACGTTTATATGCTTTGCATCTTGTTTTTTACTCCGCTTGTGCTGTTGCCTTTTACTTTCTTTGAAGTTGACGTGGTAGTTCGTGTGAGATACCCTTATTCAAATGACCTTTTGAAAGTGAAATCTGGAGCTTTCTTACAATGCTGATCATACGCCACCCAAGTCGATTCTTTTCTTCAAATCTAAAGACCAAATCCTGAGTTACTGGACATCCAGTGAACTTTGCGTTCAATGGACGGAACAAAATCTTAAGTCTGCGTACACGTTATATGAAATGTCCAGTATACGTTGAACGTCGTGAATACAATGAAACCCGTGCTTGTTGTGGCCTTCCCATCATCATCACAGCAGCAGCAGCAACAGCAGCAGCAACAGCAGCAGCAACAGCAGCGGCAGCAAGGGATGGATCGACGGGAACCTGTCAGTGCCAATAAGCATGGGCAGCAGTGTTGGGGGTTGGTGGGGGGGGGGGGGGGGGGGAGGAGACTATCCCACATCATGAAATAAAAAAAAGAGCTAGCAACACCCTTGTCGCACGCATAGCCTGCCAGAAATTACCTAGCCTGTCTTCAGCGCTTTGGCAGTGTTCCGCTGACCTGAAATCACCTGGTTATATTTATCGTTATCACATCATGTCGTATGATATCACTGTATTGTGTTCTATATAAAATCATTGTAATACCTCTCTCTCTCTCTCTCTCTCTCTCTCTCTCTCTCTCTCTCTCTCTCCACCACATCATACTTCCCCTGGCTGGTAAAGTTCGAACTCTTGCCCATAGAAGCCCTTCAGCGTAACCACCAGCCCTCTCACATCCACGTAAGTCTCTAGGGCTTCAGGAAACACGAGTCATACATCCCTGAACGGGGCAACCCCAGGTGTGGTTGTGTTCGATGGAGCGTGAATGAGGGACAAGACAGTCAGGTTGCTGAGAAGACAGTGAAGATGAGTCAGCAACGAAAAAAGCCCTTAATCCTTACACTCTGTGTGTCATGCACGTGCGCTTCGAAGGAACAGACTGTGTTGAATGCAAGTCGGCTTTGCCTTTGTACTTTGCTAACTGGCATGGAACAGAACATTTACGAACATTCACGGACGGGAAAGACGGCTGGTGTTCGTATGTTGTTGTTCGTCCTTCGATTTCGAAGATGACCATGACTTCAATCTCAGATGGAAGATTGCTGAGTGTGGGTCCGCAGGTGGCTGGTGAGGCCGATCTGGGCCCGGAAGGAACGCCCACATGTGGGACATATGTGGATGGGTGCTAAAGTGGAGGTGGAGGTAGCTCTGGCCTTGCGCGCGGCTCGCTTTCTCTCAGCTTCTGCTGTGCGTCTCTTCTCAGATGTACATGCACCCTTTGTGATGCTGCTTCGCCAGGCTGGGCGGTCCAGGGCAAGCGACTCCCAGGTGTTGAGGATGATGTCCAGGCCTTTGAGGGACACTTTGAGGCAAGTCCTTGAAACGTTTCTTCTGCCCCCAACTTTGCACTTGCGGTGTTTGTGTACACACTATACATAAGCCCGGGGGGGGGGGGGGGACCTGTCAAATCGGTTAAGCTATAACTATAAAACTCGTGTCGGCTATAAGTACAAAGCTCGTGCGCAATAAACTCTGTCTAACACAGCACTGACAAATGAGAGAGATGGGAACATGAATGAATAACTCAACAGCGGTGCAGTGTCTCCTTTGGTCGGTCGCCTCATGACGATTTTATATCATTGATTGCTCCTTGTGAGGAGACTGTGACAGAACAGTTGTCGATGTGAGTGTGCGTGGAGAGCCGAAGAGAAATCACCAGAACGACACGAGCATTCAGATGGACGGTAAACAGAGGAGTACAGTGCCATCAAATTGATTGAAGCACTGAGATGGAAAAGACACAGAATACACTACAATGACACACACACACACACACACACACACACACACACACACACACACACACACACACACACACATATATATATATATATATATATATATGTCCCCTTTAACTACAATATTCGTATCATTGCCCCGTCCTCTGTGTGTGTGTGTGTGTGTTGTGTGTGTGTGTGTGTGTTGTGTGTGTGTGTGTGTGTGTGTGTGTGTGTGTGTGTGTGTGTGTTCTACGCAGGCGCTCGTGCGTTTGGGTGTTTGTGAGCATGTACACATGGACGTGAGCTCAGGACAATAATGGTTCTCGTGCGTGGTCTCCTTTTCTTCATCCCCCCCTGAAACAGGCACCTGGTGGAAGTTTTTCTTTTGCTGCTTCTCTGAACGTGGAATTCCCCCCCCCCCCCCCCCCCCCCCCCGCACGCGCTCTGTCTCTCTCTCTCTCTCTCTCTCTCTCTCTCTCTCTCTCTCTCTCTCGCTCTCGCTCTCTCACGTTGCGTATGTCAAGATCGTGGTCTGTGGTGGCAATCAAAATGATGGTCAACCTATTGTCAATCCGCACCCTTGGCCCCCTCACCCTTCACTCCCATCCTAATTTTATGTTTCCTGTTGATGAAATGTTTTATACTCAACGTTTTATTTTAAAGTTAAAACATTTTAATTAAGGTGCCTTTACCCTACTGTATACATTCGTGATTCGTGTTCAGGATCTGAGGGTGGAGAATGCGAGCTTTTTACTGGCACAGTCTGTACCCCTGACGAAGGCAAATAAAGCCGAAAATTTGGGATATTTTAATCTTGTTTGTTTGGATTTTTATCTACTTTGACAGCTTATATATATATATATATTATATATGTATGTGTATATATAAGCATAACAGCTATAGTAGTGGTGTAATATACACGCATACACGCACGCACGACGCACGCACGCGCACACACACAACACACACACACACACACACACACACACCACACACACACACACACACACACACACACACACACACACACCACACACACCACACCACACACACACCACCACACACACACACACACAACACACACACCACACACATACCACAACTATTTACGTTTTCGTTTTGCAGAGCTAGAGAAGAAGTTGGAGAAGGCAGAAAAACGTCTGTTGAGAATCTTGTTTCGAGACGGCAAATCCTGGAAACTCTCGCGAGAAGAAAAGAGAGTGTTACGCCGTCTCCAGCGCGAGCAGAAGCCAGGGCTGCTCATGCGTAGAGACCGGAAGTTCCTTGTGCAGACCATGACACGGGAGCGAGGCAATTTGAAGAAGAAGTACAAAAAGACATTACGGCGCTACAAAAAGTTGTTGAAGAAAATGAGGAAAGCGAGAACGCCAAAGAAATCCCAGAAACGAGCATTCGTCTAGTATCACGTGACAGACAGGACTGAAGGTGAAGGACTCGGGGAGATGTACAAAGACAATCTGTTTCCTCGGAGATTTGAATCGAGTTGGCCTTTTGGCTAGAAGTCGATTCGGTTTGTCTGACTTTTTTTTTTTCTTCTTTTTTGTTTGTTCATGAGCGAACAATGACCGTCAGGGATTGTTCCAAGCAGTCGACTGGTTCAACAGAAGGCAAACGTCACTTCATTGCTGATCGGACTGGTGACTGGTTGAAAAGGCTCTGAACTGACAAACGACTCGTTGAAAGCAAGACAAAGACCAACCACTGAATGAGTACAAAACCTAGAAAATACTGTTCCAGTGATAGATTATTGGTTAGGAACATCCACAAAAGAGCGCGATCGAACAATGTCTGATTGACTGAGAACAGTCGTATCATTCAACAGAAAGAGCTAGTTGCTTGGTGGCAAGACAGGGTGTCGTTTTGACAGTGGAAAGGTGAAAAGGAAGTATGTCTTCGATGCATATTTATGATGGAGTTCCTTTCATACCCTTGTCTTATTTCATTTCTTGACATACGAGGTAATAATTTCTTGTTCTTTTGAACTCGAGACACGCTACAGTGATACGTTTGTTTCAACTGCTGTTGATAAAGGTTTGTTGTATATTGTTCTAAGGAGTGTTTTGAAGAAAGTATACGGGTCGTTTATTTATTTACTTATCATTTATTTATTTGTCTACTGATAACTACTTTTATGGGGGGAAAGATGTAAGAAGTTCGATGTTTCGTGAATATTTATCACGTTATCATTTTGTGCTCATGAAAAGAGTAAGCACACTTTTGCCTATTAAGACAATGAGAAAATCTTTGGGAAACTCGATGCACATGGGTTTTGTGTTATTTGGTCATTTTTGTCTTTGTTCATACTCACATAAACACTAGCGCGCCGGCGTGCTCATGTTCACAGACACATACACACACACATACAAACGAATTCATCTACTCATGCAAACACATGCGTGGACGCACTCTTGCAAGAATGTATACACACGCACTGAGCACCTGGAGGCGCGCGCGCGCGCGCACACGCCACACCACACACACACACCACACACACACACACACACACACACACACACACACACTGATTTCAGTGCATTCTAATGTTCTATCTTGACAGAAAAGATTCTCGTACACTAATGTACCAAACAAGTATCAATCAGTTAGGTCTGCGAATCTCTTCTATCTTTCAGTCACTAAATACAGTTAAACTGGATCGGCTAATTCCGTTGTTTCTGCCAAAGACGTCATTCAGTGACTTCAGCGACTTCTGGTGAGCTTCTGCCAAAGACTTGATTCACTGATGTCACCGAAACGTGTGTTTTTTTGGGGGGGGGGGTTGTTTGTTTGTTTTTCTGCCAAAGACACCGTTGGTTGATATCAGTGGACTCTGTTGAATTTCTGCCAAAGACACAATTGGCTGACAATGGTGAACCGGGCAAGAGTGATGATAGGAAAACTCGCTCGGTTGGAGCTACGAAGTGATGTCCCAGTTGCACAGCACACAATCCGTTCCCGAGTTACTGAACTGTGAACTTTTATGCCAGACACGGAAAGAGAGTTTTACGGGCATGGTGGACTGTGCTGTGAACTGGTGCGACAGAGACCGACCAGAACGAGTATAACGTGCCGGGTTCAGCAGGGTGGCTGTTGACGGTGTTGCAGGTGTAACTACCTCTTCACCAACCAAGCTGCACCTGCTTTCTGCTTCATTACAGCTACGGGTCTGAGAGTTTGGTGGGGGCTGGGGGGTGTCCACTGACGAGCACTCTGTGGGGTTGGTTGGTTGGTTGGTTGGTTGGTTGGTGTGAGTCGGACCGCTGTGTCATGCCTCGTTGGTAGACGTACTCGTTGGTAGGGTGCACTCGTATCCCTAAAGGGGCTGATCGACTTCACAGGCAGTGTTGTACCACAGGGTAGATCAGACACAGATTCACTGCTGCCCATCCAGATGGCGCGGCGAGACAGGATGGGCGAGTAACCAACATCAAAGGCCCGTAATTACTATTGTTGTTCGTCTTAAAGTCTTGTTCTGAAAGATAGCAGTGATTGCTGTCGTTTTTTTATGCTTCATTGTTGGTTGGGTTTTTTTGTTTTTGTTTTGTTTGTTTTTTTTGTTTTGTTTTTTTGCTGTTCGGCCCATAAGTTGTATGAATGCACACTTTTTGTTGTAGACCTATTGTAACTAAGTGAGAGCGTGAACGATAGATGAATATATACTGAGTTGTACCATAGGTCGTTATTTAGGGGGGGGGGGGGGGGGGGGGTCAGTGAGACGGCAAACGATGTATCAGTGTCAACTGCACTGCGAATGAAGGAGACGGTGAATGGTGTGTGATGTTTACTGTGTTGTGTGTGAGTGAGAGGACGAACGCTGTGTGAATGCACGCCATGGTTTACTGTAGGTGATTAAAGGAGCGAATGTTGTATAAATGCACGCTACGTTGTGAAGAAGAGGCTGAATGACACATAAATGCCACTACATTGTACTGAAGTGAATGAGAAGGTGAATAAGTATGAATGTGCATTATGTTGTACTGTAAGTGAATGAAGGTGAATAATGTATGATGTGCATTATGTTGTACTGTAGTGATGAGAAGGTGAATAATGTTGAATGTGCATTATGTTGTACTGTAAGTGAATGAAAGTGAATAATGTATGAATGTGCATTATGTTGTACTGTAAGTGAATGAGAAGGTGAATAATGTATGAATGTGCATTATGTTGTACTGTAAGTGAATGAGAAGGTGAATAATGTATGAATGTGCATTATGTTGTACTGTAAGTGAATGAGAAGGTGAATAATGTATGAATGTGCATTATGTTGTACTGTAAGTGAATGAGAAGGTGAATAATGTATGAATGTGCATTATGTTGTACTGTAAGTGAATGAGAAGCTTCTTCTTCTTCTTCTTCTTCTGCGTAAGGCTGATACTCCTGCGGACACTGCCTGTACAGGCAGGCAGGTATTAATCCCATCTGCTCAACAAAGGGAGTGGAGTTTTGTGTGTATGACCGTTTTTGTTTTTTTATCCCGCCATTAAGGCAGCCATACTCCTTCTTCGGGGAAGGTGCATGCTATGTGTAGCATGTCATCCATACCAACGGCCTAATTGGCCTTCTCTTCCGAAAGTTGGTGATGGGATTTTACGTGTGTGCAAGATGTTGTGCGTGCGTTAACACACGGAACCTTGGTTTATAGTCTCATTCGAAGGACTGTATGGGAAATGGAGTCAGAACCAATGTTAACTCCGAGGGAAAAATCCCCTGTACCGAAACGGCCCGTCGGAGATTCGAACCCGCAACCCTTGGATTACGAGTCCGGCGCTCTACCAACTGAGCTGTTCCGGCCCCGAATGAGAAGCGAATAATGTATGAATGTGCGTTATGTTGTACTGTAAGTGAATGAGAAGGAGATTTATGTATGAATGTGCGTTATGTTGTACTGTAGTGAATGAGAAGATGAATGATGGTGAAATGTCCTCAAGGGGTGCTGTAAGTGTATGAGAGAATGAATGTTGTATGAATGTGCACTATGATATACAGTGAATGAATGTGTATGAATGTGCACTATGATATACAGAGAATGAATGTTGTATGAATGTGCACTATGATATACAGTGAATGAATGTTGTATGAATGTGCACTATGATATACAGAGAATGAATGTTGTATGAATGTGCACTATGATATACAGTGAATGAATGTTGTATGAATGTACACTATGATATACAGTGAATGAATGTTGTATGAATGTGCACTATGATATACAGTGAATGAATGTTGTATGAATGTACACTATGATATACAGTGAATGAATGTTGTATGAATGTGCACTATGATATACAGTGAATGAATGTTGTATGAATGTACACTATGATATACAGTGAATGAATGTTGTATGAATGTGCACTATGATATACAGTGAATGAATGTTGTATGAATGTACACTATGATATACAGTGAATGAATGTTGTATGAATGTGCACTATGATATACAGTGAATGAATGTTGTATGAATGTACACTATGATATACAGTGAATGAATGTTGTATGAATGTACACTATGATATACAGAGAATGAATGTTGTATGAATGTACACTATGATATACAGTGAATGAATGTTGTATGAATGTACACTATGATATACAGAGAATGATGTTGTATGAATGTACACTAATGATATACAGTGAATGAATGTTGTATGAATGTACACATGATATACAGTGAATGAATGTTGTATGAATGTACACTATGATATACAGTGATGAATGTTGTATGAATGTACACTATGATATACAGTGAATGAATGTGTATGAATGTACACTTGATAAGTGAATGATGAGTTGTATGAATGTCCACTATGATATACATGAATGAATGTTGTATGAATGTGCATATGATATACAGTGAATGAATGTTGTATGAATGTGCACTATGAATACAGTGAATGAATGTTGTTAATGTGCTATGATATACAGTGAATGAATGTTGTATGAATGTGCACTATGATATACAGTGAATGAATGTTGTATGAATGTGCACTATGATATACAGTGAATGAATGTTGTATGAATGTGCACTATGATATACAGAGAATGAATGTTGTATGAATGTACACTATGATATACAGTGAATGAATGTTGTATGAATGTGCACTATGATATACAGTGAATGAATGTTGTATGAATGTACACTATGATATACAGTGAATGAATGACAGAATGATTGTTGTCTTTTTGTACACCGTGTTGTTCTGTAAATGGATGGGAGGGTGAATGATGTATATGAAAGTACACAGTGTTGTACTGAAAGTGAATGAGAAGATGAATATTCCATTAATGTACTCTTATGTTGTACTGTAAGTGGAAGAGACGATGAACGTTATGTGAGTGAATACACGCTGTGTTGTGCTGTAAGTCATTACTTCAGAGAGAATGAGAGCGTAAATGTTGGATGAATCCACGCTACGTTGTACTGGCAATCGTTACCTTTGTGTGAATGAGAGCATGTACGTTGTACAAATGTATACTGTATTGTACTGTGTAACATTACTTTTGATGTGAAACGGAGCTTGAATGTCGTATAAATCCGAAATCAGTAGTGTACTGCATTGCTAGAACTGTGCTTTCTCGGTACTATTTATTGTTATTCATAGAATCCTTCTTGAAGCTGAAATTAGGAACATGGGGATGACATGGAACCAGCTGGAAAGAAGAGCCCAGGACAGAGATGCCTGGAGGTCCTTGGTTGGCGGCCTGTACCCCAGGAGGGGGAATAGCCGATAAAAGATATAGATATAATTCTTATTAAAAGGTAGGCCATATTTAAAAGTTAATGGAGAACAATCACCAGCATTTAGGTGAGGAAAGTCCGTACTATAGGCAGGTCCTCCGATTCTCTCAAGACCTTTTGGGGCTGGATAAGAACCCTACCTACTCCCAATCGGATATCCCACGCTGTCCGATGTTGATGTCATTTTCTGTCCGTTATCCTCAGAAATGGCAATGGGGTAACGGCAATGCCGGATAGTCGAACGGTCCCTTAATATTCTTTTTTTTCTTCTTCTTTAACTTTGTGTGTGTGTGTGTGTGTGTGTGTGTGTGTGTGTGTGTGTGCGTGTGTGTGTGTGTGTGTGTGTGTGTGTGTGTGTGTGTGTCCTCTGTCAGCAGTCTGTACCTAAAGATGCACGGAAATCATAATGTTCTTTGATTGAGATGTAGTTATAGATTTTGTTAGTTCCTTTTTTTTTTAACTCAGTATTTTGACCACATGGCCTGAACACAGAATCTACGACATGGCCTTTCTCTGGGAAGAGGAAATCCAAGAGGAGAGAATTTGTATTTTCCACCTCGTTAGAGTTATCTGTATAAGTGATCTCCCTTTAGGATACCTAAAAGCATAGCTGGCGCTGGTTCGATCTCCGAGGTGCTTCTGTATCAATTTTTAGAGTATGCTATTCTACCAGCCTCGCTCCCGGCTCATCTAAGTTATGTCCCTTTCCCTCTAAGTCTGAATGTCTGCCATCAGATTTTAGGGTATGATATTCCATTCATCCACCCTCCAGGCTCATATCAGTTGTGTCCCTTTCACTGTAAGGTTGGCTGTCTGCCATCGATTTTAAAGGGTATGCTACTCGACCCTCCCACTCTCCAGGTTCATATCAGTTACGTCCCTTTCACTCAAAGTTTCGCTGTCAGACATACTACTTTTGATTGCTGTGGGCGTTAAACCTAAAATGTCAATCACCCAAATTTTAGATGCTAGGGTGGCTCAGCGGTTTAACACCGAGTTTACGGTTCCGAATTCGAACCCTGGTGGCCTCCAATTTAAAACCTGGCATTTTTTGCTGCCCATCTGAACATGTTGTTGTTCTGGTGGCTTCGATGTATGGTTATGAAAATCCTTTTGCCCATTCTCCAAGAGCCCATCTGCCGTATTCACTTTGGTGAGTATGAACCATAGTGAAATCTAGCGTTCCTTTCCATCGAGTACGAGTACCAACGAAGGCTGACCAAGGTCCAGGATGATGATGATGATGATGTCGAGTGTTCGTTGCTGACGTCACACTGCTTGTGTGGACAATCTGCGGGAACCGCAGGCCGCTGGTCTTCATATTGTTTATATCACTTCAGACATGTTTCCCTTTTTTTGTGATCATGTTTTGTTGTTGTTGTTTTTTTGTTGTTTGTTGTTGTTTTTTTTGTTTTTTTACAGCCATTATGTCCTGTCGGTGTGATTCGGTATATGACGTCGGACATTGTGTCTTGTGTTCTTTCTGTGCGTGTTTACCATCTCTGCGGCAGGGTTAGATGTTGACGGTGTTGGTTTATAGGATGTGACTGTATTTAACGGCACCGAAAGCGTGTCTGTGTGTCACTCGTTTTTTGTGACGCTGTTTTCTGCTCTTTGGAGCACAATATTTTGATGTACATAATTCATACGCTAGTATATATAAGTACGTTTCTGTAAATTGTTCTTCCCAGAACGTGTGTGTGTAGGCCACTTGTGGTGTTTCCTGTTGGTTTTGTTCGTTGGGGTGGTTGGTTATTCTTCTTGTTTGTTCTGTTTTTGTTTTGTCTTTTTCTTTAATCCAAATACGTCGACAGTCTTTGAACGACATGTCAGTGATATACATACTTCTTGCAAAACGAATCTACACCTATTTGTTTGTTTGCTTTTGCTTGATGTTGGGGTAGCGACAAGAGGGCATTTTCCCCCATTAATAACCTCAGCGGGAAAAAAACAAACAAACAATGTTGTAACAATCATTGTTGCTCTAAATAACACGTTCTTTCACGGACAGCTTCGTTCGTTTTCTTTTCAGGAACATCGATGCCTGTGGTTCTGTCCTAACTGTAAATCATGCCATCAGGAATGGCTTCTCATTCAGCGTCGTCCACGATGAAGAAGAAACAACCTGGAGATCCACCGAACGCATGCCGAGGACCACGGCTTTGAGGACCACACAAAAGCATCGGTTGTCCATCACAAATTCTACTGGATTTTAACGGCACAGCTTTAGCGCAGAGACCTGGCAGCAGTGTGGTCACAGAGATGGACGCACTTGGGAATGTAAGTTACCCGAAGGATCGTTTTCCAGCCAGAGGATATGGCTGTTGTTGGTGCAAGGCGTAAAAGACACAGTGAGAAAATATATCCTTTCTGACGTCCTAGCCTTTAAAATTAATCATTCTCTTCTTTGTGTCGAAGATGGAGTGGATTTTTTTTTTTTAACAGAAAGAAGGCAGAATCAGGAACTGGTTTTGTTTTACATCTTTGTCTCTTCTACTTACATACATTGTTTAGATAGACAGACAGACGGACACGTGTACAGGCAGACATACAGATAGACAGATCGACAAACATGTAGATAGGTAGACGGACAGACAGCCAGCCAGACAGAGAGATGGATGAATTCCTAACGACTGCTGGCAATCATTAGCTCAAGCACTGCTTTGAGTGCCGCCATGGCCGCCAAGGTCATATGACGCCATGACCCTGTGTCGCCACATGACCTCGTGAATGTCAATGTTTGTCAGCCAATCAGAGAGCGTTTTACAATGTGTCGAGCCTCAGCCAATCGAGGCGAGTCAGGGTGTTTTCCCCTGTCGTCACAATTCACTGATGGTCTACTGAAAAAGCAAAAGAGAAGCACACATCCATTAAAGGTTTCCTTTCTACTTAGACACATCTGTCTTAAGTTATAATCAAGTTTGAGACTATGAATAAACCAGAAGAACCGGGGCTGTATATTATGGAGGGGGGGGAGGGCACAAAGAACAACCCGGTAATGTAGTCTCAGACCAAAATGTAATTCCATAGAGTTGTATTCATCATCATTTATGGTCATGAAAAATCTCTAGTTCTGTGACCCTTCACGCTCTGCTCCCGTGAGGGTCTTAGCTTCGATGTCCCCTCCACATCCGTGCTGTGGTCAGTATTTGTCGACTGAAGTCGTCCGTATCTGCGAATCCATGGGGGCAGATGCTGGATGGACGTGGTAGCGCCCTCTGGAGAGGAACGATCTCTGACGCTTGCTCCGCGCGCCGAAGCAATAGTTATTGTCGTCAGTAAAGAGAGGTGTCCTGAGAATGTTGGATCAGAACAGGCGCCACTGAGCACCACCGACAACGGTGCAGTGCCTCCTCTGTTTGGGTGTCTGATGGTGACTTGATGTTGACTGCTCGCTGTGGACTGCGGTACTTCTTCTTCTTCTTCTTCTGCGTACGCAGGCTGATACTCCTGCGGACACTATGGACAGGCAAGTGTTAATCCCATCTGCCCAACAAAGGGAGTGGAGTTAAGTGTGCATGACCGTTTTTTATCCCGCCATTAAGGCAGCCATACTCCATCTTCTGGGAAGATGTATAACGTGTCATCCATACCAACAGCCAAACTGGTCTTCTTCCGAAAGTTGCTGATGGGATTTTATGTGTGTGCAAGATGTTGTGCGTGCGTTCACACACGGAGCCTCGGTTTATAGTCTCATTCGAAGGACTGTATGGGAAACGGAGTCAGAACCAATGTTAACTCGAGGGGAAAATCCCCCTGTACCGAAACGGCCCGTCGGAGATTCGAACCCGCAACCCTCGGATTACGAGTCCGGTGCTCTACCAACTGAGCTATTCCGGCCCCCGCTGCAGTACTGGGACTGGGATAGGATAAACCTGGTTTGGGAGGGAGAGTGGGGGTTGCAGGGGGAGGGCGAGGAGGGGGGGGGGGTGCAGAATGAACCGCGTGGGATGCCACCGAGGATGTTTGAGGGGAGGGAGGGGGGGAGGGTGTAACACGAAAGATGTGACAGCTTGAAAATAAAGGAATAAATATAAAACAGCATCAAGAAATACGTGAACTGAAACAGCGACTTAGTCTCTTTCTCTTCTCTGTTTACACCTACAACTCTTGACATAAATGGAAGTCTGGACGGTTGGCCGACTACTGTCAACCTCTTCTCGACTGCAAGTGCAGCCAAAATGGAAATAGATAAGAGTTGCTTATCAGTCATTATAGAGTTGCTTATCAGTCACTATGTTTATTATGACAGTGGCTGCAATAAACACAATTACTATGTGTCTTTATTCTGAGTTTACAGCAACTACAGCCATTCATACTTTTTGTGATACTCTGAGATGTACATGTGACTATGCAGGTAAAACTCGTTGCGCACTGTCCTCTTTCTGCGCACTTGTTCTTCTCCAATTATTCGATTTAAAAAAAAAAAAAAAAAAAAAAACTCTTCTCGACTGGACAGGGTTTTTTTTTTTTTTTGTCCATGCGCGTGTTACCATCAACCCTGGACTTTATATACCAGTACTAGAGAATGTGAAACTTCTTCATCTGCAACCTGCTGTCTGCTCTCTGGGGAGTATTGTTGTATGCGTCTCTTTAATGTGTGCGTGTGCGTGTGCGTATGTGTGTCCTTTTTTTTTTTTTTTTTTTTTCTCACGTCTGAAGAAGACATGTTTATTGAAATTTGTCTTCTCTGTTTTGTATTGTGTGTTGAAGAGGAGTGACTTTGTACTCTTTATTTTGTGTGTTTATTCGTATTTCGGCTAGTTTTTAAGTGTGTTTCAATTTCTTCCTTTCTGTTACCTTTTCCCTCCAACTAAATGTATGTTTTGACCTGCTGTTGAACGACTCAACTGGCACTGGTTGTGACTTGTTTCATTCACCGTCATTTTCCGACGGTCGATTTGGATGGGACATGGTAGACAACTCGTCTGTGCACTCGTCTGTTTCGTCCTGAGATCGGATGGATTGTCTCCCATGCATTGTGCGCCGTGTGAAGCGTTTTAGTGAAAAGCTAGTGAAACCAAAGAGTCAACTGGTGTTACGGGAAGTTCATGAAAGAGGTGAATTGTGTTAAATGGAATGTGCAGTACAGAGTGGTTCGCTGTCGTGGGATGTCGAACAATTCTATGTCCGACATTGGAATACTTTGTTATATGAATGTGTGTTTTTATAACACGTACATCGTTTGTATTTCTGGCACAGTGAGACAATGTTTTTTCAGTTGCATGTCTTTTATTTCGTTGCTGGATAATTTCAATTATGTTATTATCTGTAGGAGTACTCTGTGTGCGTCTATTTATTGGTCTATTTATGGTTTAACTCATGTTCTACCTTTGGAGAACCAAAGAAAAAAATATCTTTTTCTAGATATCGTGTTGAGGAGGGGAGAGAGGTAGTGCGGGAGTGGGGGGAGGAAGAGGGCGGGGAACAAGATGAGGAAGAGGGAGGTGGACGTACATGTATAATACTATCTTTGTAAGAGATGCGTATGTATGTCTTCATACGTGTGCCTGTGCGTATGCGCATGTGTGTAATGTTTGTGTTTCTGTGTACTGTTAGCTGTAATTTATCTGTAGGCCAACTACCGTGCATGCCGATGGTGTACATAGTATTGCAGGACTGTCGTGCGGACATTCTGAGGGTGTATAGAGTTCTCTTACTTCGCGCTGTGTAGACTGTGCACACTTCTGCTTGTTTTTTTTTGCCATATACAGTAAACTTATGAGAGTTGTCCAACTCCTTTTAAATCCGTGTTCCGACGTGTTTGTCGCTCGCCTGGTCTTCGGATCTGAGAGAGAGAGAGAGAGAGAGAGAGAGAGAGAGAGAGAGAGAGAGTGTGTGTGTGTGTGTGTGTGTGGTTTTCAAGGGGTTTGGATAGAAATGAGAGTATGGGTATATTAGAACAGATTTGAAATTATTTGGATGAGAGAGAGAAAGACACATACAGAGAGAGAGGAGGAGGAGGAGGAAGAGTGAGGAGGATTGTAATCATCTCCATTATCCTTTTTATGGGGTTTGTGCTGCGTGCAGCCGATTCCATTGCATACTTTTTTATTGTGATGCCGTTTCTTGCGATTTAATAATGATCCAAGGGGGGAAACCGAGCAAAAACTCTTGAAACAATGTGACAGCTCAACCGCCATGTTTACATTTTGTGGCGATACATGCACGTTTCTGCAGATTCAGTTGAAGTACAGTATGTATACCCGTCCCTTCTCTCTGCTCATACAGGTCAACATTTTTTTCCTGTTGATCTGGTTGATAACGTATGAAAAGAAAACCTCAACCTTTCACCAACAAGCCTATATACACAATGCAGTTCTCAACCAGTCACCAACAAGCCTATATACGCAATGCAGTTGTCAACCAGTCACCAACAAGCCTATATACGCAATGCAGTTGTCAACCAGTCACCAACAAGCCTATAATAAACGTAATGCAGTTGTCAACCAGTCACCAACAAGCCTATATACGCAACGCAGTTGTCAACCAGTCACCAACAAGCCTATATACGCAACGCAGTTGTCAACCAGTCACCAACAAGCCTATATACGCAACGCAGTTGTCAACCAGTCACCAACAAGCCTATATTCGCAATGCAGTTGTCAACCAGTCACCAACAAGCCTATATACGCAATGCAGTTGTCAACCAGTCACCAACAAGCCTATATACGCAACACAGTTGTCAACCAGTCACCAACAAGCCTATATTCGCAATGCAGTTCTCACAAGGGAGAAGGGGGTGGAGCTAAACTGCATTTTTGCCAGACTTCGCATTTGTTAGGATTTATCGGGGTGTCGAAAACTGAGAGTGCTGCTCATATTCCCCGACACTGCAGGTGTCTGTATCCCTCCAACCTGGTTGGTACTGGGTTATATTATGAAAGTAAGCATGGAGTACAGCCCTGTCATGCTGTCTTGGACCTGAATGGAAATCTGTGGCATCATCTACATCATCCTCATCCTCGTTGATCAGCATACAAGAAGTGTCTCAAATTCTGTGGCCCTTCATGCCTTGCTCTCAAGGTGACCTCAGTACTGGTGGCCTGTCCTCGTCTATGCCACTGGTTTGGTTTGGTCGGGTTCATGGAGACTGTTGTTACAGGGACATGGTGGCCTCTTCGAAGGGAGAGCTCACTCATGCTGGCTCAGCGATTAAGCAAATATTGTCAACAGTAAGAGGTTTAGTCATCAGGAATGTGGAACTGTGGGAGCAGACACATCAACTCCCTGCAGAGAAAGAGGTGAAAAAGAGGAAATGGCGTTGGATAGGCCACACACTGAGGAAGCCCATCGACGACATTACGAGACATGCTCTGCGCTGGAACCCACAGGGACAGAGGAGAAGGGGAAGACCTAGGAACTCATGGAGGAGAGACTTGGATGCAGAGGAAGAGAGCGGGACACACCTGGAGAGAATTGGAAAGGGCAGCCCAGGGCAGGGAGCGCTGGTGGATTGTTGTTGATGGCCTTTGCTCCAGTGGGAGCTGATGGCTTGAACTGAACTGAACTGAAGAGGTCTAGTAGGTAGAGTCCTGCATATGCTGGATCAGAACAAGCACCATTGAACACTATCGAAGTCGATTCAGCTGCAGTGCAGTCTCTTTTCTGGTGGGTTGCCTCACAACGACATTGTTGTCACCTGTGTGTTTCTGTGCATGTTCAGAATGCACTTGTGATCAGGATTACCAACGTCACTATGCACACTTCCACGTGCACACATGCATCCATACTACACCTGACAACCATACATTATGATAAAAAATGAATGATCACCTTTTCTTTTGATGCATGCATTAGTATGTGCGTTTATAAATACGCATACGTGTCCTATGTATATGTTTGACTGTGTGTGCGCGCATGTGTGTGTGTGTGCACGAACACACACCTTTGCATGTATGTATTGTGTATGTGTGGAACGGTTATATATATTCATTCATATATCATGTAACGTGCAGGCATGCCGAGTGCATGCATGTGTGCGTGTATGCGCAATTGCGTATGGTTGTATGCCCATATGTGTGTGTGTGTGTGTATGTATGTGTGTGTGCATACCTGTCCAGTGAATGTGAAAAATGCTTTTTGCATATTCATATACAACATAAAGTGTAAGGTAGGCCTGAAAGAGAAACACATCCAACTTGCTTGATCGTCACAGAATCAGACATAAGCACCTTTTCAAAACCAAGTTTATTTCCACCAAAGATAATGCATATATATCTTGCTCTTCAGCCCCAATGATGGTGATGTATACGGTTAATGAGAGACCACTGAAATCATTACAGCAAGAACCACTCCCTAAAATTTCAGGTAAAACTCATAATCTGCATCAGTTCAATAAAAGTCACAAACCTCCCTCAATGGTACTTCACCAAAATGCAAACAACACAAGAGCAGTTTTGACTTGCATGTTATATACAAAGCAACGGGCATCAGATAGATAGAGATCTTGTCAAATAAAGATATAATAAAATCTACTCCAAATACTTCTGCTATTGCAGTAAAAAGACAAACTTCAAAATATAAGGCCATGGCAATGTTGTATTTCTCTGTGCAAGAATTTTATTCTGATTAGTTTTCAACACGCTAAAAATTCATGATAAAAATTTGTCATCAGCCAGAAGTCTTGAGCGATGAAGAGATAGGTTCAAATGTCTACTTATAAAGATCTCTTTACATATGATGTCAGACTCTAAAAATCATGGAGAGAGCTAAAGAAAATAAATAATTAATTATGCAGCCTTCCAAACCTTTCACGCCAACCAATCATACAACCCCCACCCGACCTCCCAAGTCAATCCTGTATATCAAGTAACTTTTTGTTTCTTTTGATTACCGCAAATTCAATTTCATTTTTTTGTCATTCCATTGTTTTTGGCAAGATATGACAGATTCCATAGTCCTCCAAACCCTCTGTCCTCTTCCCCACTCTCCCTCCCCAGCCCAAAATGGGGAAGACCCACACACCCATATACCATGTATCACAGGATCGTCCCAAGTTCAAGCCAAGGTGGTGCCAATAACATAAATGTTTGCAATCTTGCCGACACTGTGTCATGAACGACGACATGCGTCTTCATCTCCTGCCTCTCCCCCATCACCCCTCCCACAATCCTCCCATACACCCCTTTCCCCGTCTCCCCCGCTTCTATCCCCATCCCCAACTTCCTTTTGATAGATATGGACTCATCTGTCGTAACACAAAAATGTTTACAATTCAACAACAACAAAAAAACAAAGGCACAACCAAACAAGCATGCTTGTACTTCATGACTTCAACCCCGGAAATCTCAAAACTAAACTTCTGCACACACTCTAACATCTCTCTCTTTCATACCCGGTCTGCACCAACCCCAGTTTCAGGCAGCAACACAAAACCTGTTATCGTTGAAATTCTGAATGATAGATACACCAATCTGGTCTTTCCACATGCAAAATTCGTAACTGGATTCAGCCAATCCTGTTTTGTGTTGACCTTCAGGTCTACAATGGTAAAGATGCACTGAAAATCATTGCATTTCTTTTTTTTCCCTACTGTTAATCCCCCCTACTGTTAATTCTTTCTTGTACACAAAAATATTCATGTCAACACACTGATGAGACGTCTAATTACCCTGACAATACATTTCAGCAGCGACATCACAGCACAGCTTTTTTGATAACCCCCCCCCCCCTTCCCCTCATCTCCCCACTCTCTCCTTCCTTCCATCTCCCCTTTGAGACACTCTTTTCCTTTCTTTCTTTCTGTTAAATGACTGAATCGGCAAGTGCTACACGGTTTGTTACTAAATGGATTTGACAAATCTAGTCTTACTGACTCACTCCACAAAGTGTGCCAGTGGGAGTGGGGTTGAAGGGTTACAAGCGTACACATGATTAAAACCTTTGGCCCATGTCTAACTGCAAGTCGTGTCTGTTCCTGGTGTTAACACCTGGCTCTTTTGGTGACGTTTGGCCTGCTATCCAATCTTTACTACCATCAACTGTTTACAAAGGTACTTCCCTTCTTATAAACTTGACCCACCACAGAGAGAGAAAAAAAACATAGGTATCTAAAGAGCTACAGACAACGAGTGAATCATCAGATCAATGGCAGCTCGATTCATCACACTCCAGCCGACATCAGATCAACGTCACCACACTCCAGTCAACATTTGATCGATGTTGGCTGAACTCATCTTAATCCAGCTATAAATCAATGAAGAAGAAAGAGAAAGATATACATAGAGGATCATGATATCAAAAGACCCTGTCAGAAATCTTATTGAAGAAGAAAACAACCAAACTCCTGTTCAGTGTTAGGCTAATACAGCGCACGTCTCACTACTGCCCACCAGAGGTTCAAAAGTGCTGCTTTCAGTAGGTCAGTATTAACCTTGACTGGAAATTTGATAAAAAAAACCAGCGTCATGATTATCTCTTTCTCTCCATCACACAGAATTTTTTGCACACTCATTTCATATGCCTTACAAAAAAATTTCAATCTATGAAGCTTTCAGTTACTCAATACACTTAATTAAATAGAACCCCATCTACAGTCAATCAGTAAATATGCTTTCACAAAAACAAAGGAAAAAAAAAAACCTATGATACAGCTTTGAGTTGAGCGACACACACCAACACATCCTGAAAGACATTCTTACTGCAGCCTCCCTCCCCACAAACTCATCCACACCCCCCCCCCCCCCCCCCCCCCTCTTCTCTCTTTCTAGATTTATATATACACACATTCTAGTCCCCATCTCTCCCTGTTTACAACACACAACCTCTCTTTCTTCACAGAACTTCCACTCTCTCAATCTTTCTCTCTCTCCATGTCCCTCCCCACGTAAAACAGCAGTCACCTTCCACGCCAATCTATTTTCACCTTCCACGCCAATCAATCTATTTTCACCTTCCACGCCAATCTATTTTCACCTTCCACGCCAAACGATCTATTTTCACCTTCCACACCAAACAATCTATTTTCACCTTCCACGCCAAACAATCTATTTTCACCTTCCACGCCAAACAATCTATTTTCACCTTCCACACTAAAGAATCTATTTTCATTCCACTCTAAGAACAATTTCAATTCCTTACAATTCTGCCAACAATTAAGATCCCCACCAATGTCTCACAACGAAGGGTCTTTCACACCACTACTATGTACAGACCAGCTACAATGTACAAGAAGGGAGTGCCCAGAGAAACGGGAGCGGGGGGGAGCCAGGATTTCAGGGGTTGTGGAGCTTAATAGCTGAGGACGACCGAGCGCTTGTCCCGGTTCTTGGCCCGCGAGACAGTTCTGGCCTTGTCTGCTTGGCTGTTGTAGTACTTCTGCAACACACAGGTGGTCAGTGTTTACAATGGTCTGACTGTTGTGGTACTTCTGCAACACACAGGTGGTCAGTGTTTACAATGGTCTGACTGTTGTGGTACTTCTGCAACACACAGGTGGTCAGTGTTTACAATGGTCTGACTGTTGTGGTACTTCTGCAACACACAGGTGGTCAGTGTTTACAATGGTCTGACTGTTGTGGTACTTCTGCAACACACAGGTGGTCAGTGTTTACAATGGTCTGACTGTTGTGGTACTTCAGCAACACACAGGTGGTCAGTGTTTACAATGGTCTGACTGTTGTGGTACTTCTGCAACACACAGGTGGTCAGTGTTTACAATGGTCTGACTGTTGTGGTACTTCTGCAACACACAGGTGGTCAGTGTTTACAATGGTCTGACTGTTGTGGTACTTCTGCAACACACAGGTGGTCAGTGTTTACAATGGTCTGACTGTTGTGGTACTTCTGCAACACACAGGTGGTCAGTGTTTACAATGGTCTGACTGTTGTAGTACTTCTGCAACACACAGGTGGTCAGTGTTTACAATGGTCTTGTTGTAGCACTTCTGCAACACACAGGTTGTCAGTGTTTACAATGGTCTGACTGCTGTAGTACTTCTGCAACACACAGGTCATCTTTATTCACAAAGATCCACAGTGTTAACACTGTTAACAAACAAGTCATCAGTGTTTATGTTCACAATATCGGTTTGACTGTTTAATACTTTTGCAACAATAAGGCCATCCATATCCACAAAGATCCAGAGTGTTCACAATATCGGTTTGACCGTTAACAGTACTCATGGAACAAACAACAAGACATCAATGTTTACAATGGTCCACAGTGTTCACACGATTGGTTTGACTGTAACAGTACTTGTTTACAATCTTGGTTTGACCGTTAATAGTACTTATGGAACAAACAAGTCATCAGTGTTCGCAATGGTCTCCAGTGTTCACAATATAGGTTTGACTGTTATATGGGGCGTGTCGACAATGAGGTTTTAATGTCTAAAAAGAGAGAAGGCACACAACAGCAGCACAGTCCAAGAAGTACTGGAAGGCATTCTCCATTATCTATCCTCCAATGGCATTAACAGCTACAACCCATTTCAGTAAAACCCTCTTACCCGCTGGACCTTCGACATTTTGCGCACCGGCTTGGTCCCTGCGGGGATGGGAGCTCCAAGGTCAAAAAAGTCTCTCAGCATCAGGTTCTCCTGCACACAACCATCATCAACACCAGTCATCACCACCATCCCTCAACACAATTGCCAACACAGATCAACAACATTATCTACTGCAGCACAATTAACCACACACTTACAAAAAACTATATAATTTACTTTTCTCTTTACATTGGGTCTGATAAATATTCGCAGATTTCAAACCATTAGAAACAAAAGCAACAGTCCTCCAAAGGGAAGAAAACAGTATAGAAAATCACAATGCCACTCTTCTAATTTTCAGCCACGTGGCCTTTTTCAAGAGAAAAAAAACAAAAACAATGCAACTACGTGATGTCCATCTTTGGCAACTCAAAGATGGCCATCACATAGTTGCATTGTTTTTGTTTTTTGCTCTTGAAGAAGGCCACGTGGCCGAAAATTAGAAGAGTGGCATTGTGATTTTCAAACCATTAGTTTGCCTCCTTTTTACCTGTTTTTGTTTTCTGGTTTTGATTTTTTTTTTTTGGGGGGGGGGAGGGGGGTGGGGAGAGAGCAGGTGGGGAAGGGGCTTGGGAGGTGAGGGGGAGAAGGGGGGGGGATGAAATGGACTCGTTTATCCTAAGAATGCTAGTGAAAATCATTTCTACAAAAATTAGCACACTTTTAAAAAGTGTCAGTATTCTCATGTGGGTAAAAACATTGAGGCTAAAAACACAACAATCACAAAATGGCGGGTGATAGAGAATTTGCCAGAATGGGCAATGCTGAAGTCCATTTACAATAACTGCAATGAGCACGGTCTTTTGCCCTAAAAGATGATTCTTCAATACCTGGTTCACTGCCACTCTTTTCCATAAATTCTCTCTCTCAAATACAGTTTTATTTTATTTTCATATTTTACAGCCTGCAGCCCTACTGTTGTTTGTACATTTTGGCTTGTTGCAAAGTGAGACGACTGCAGGCGGAAATCTAAACAAATCTTAAATAAATGTTAGCGAACAGCCGAGAGAAACGTGGACAAACGACTCACAAGACGAAACACGACACGTTTCAACCTCCTAGGTCTTCTTCAGGCAAGACACAAACAAATAAGATGATAACGAAAATGAACGAATTTGGTACTCAACTTCGTTCTCTTCACTCTTCAGCGCAAGGTACCTCCCTTACCTATCTACTACAAAGACAGAAGTTTTGGCTTGTCAGTACTTGTCAGTACCAAATTCATTCATTTTCGTTATCTTATTTGTTTGTGTCTTGCCTGAAGACCTAAGAGGTTGAAACGCGTCATGTTTTGTCTCATGACTCGTTTGTCCACGTTTCTCTTGGCGGTTCGCTAACATTTATTTAAGATTCATTTTGGCTTGGTTATGGATGAAGCAGACTGGACAAGACATCACAAGAAAAAGCCAGCAAGATCACTGCCCGTGTTGATCAAGGCATTCACTCTGGCACACCAAGACACCACCATAGTTACAATCCTGAGGATCTTTATGTCTAGATTTTTTTTATCAAGGTGGTTTTCTTTCTTTCTTCTTCTTTCCCTAAATGTTCAGTGTATTTGAAGCACTTTTGTGGAACACGAGGACAGAATCCTCTTAAATTAGATGGGTATGCCCTTTATGTATAATTTGCATGTAATAAAGGAACTTGTCAGCATCCATGTATGAAAAGCAAATAACCAAAGAAAGCGTGCTTTTTGTGTTTTACATTTCTGATCCAATAAGCCTTCCTCAACATTCAGTTCCACTTCAAAGCAGAGATCTTGGTATCTGACAAGCCAAAACTTCTGTCTTTGTAGTAGACAGGTAAGGAGGTAACAGGAAGGAAAGGGGAGGGAGAAAAAGGCAGCAGGCAGGAAGTGCCATGTCTACCTGCAGGTGGACCAGGACGCCGGAGTGCAGGGCATTGCAGATGGCGTTGTACTGCACCTTGGTGGACCAGTCCTCCAGCATCAACATCTCGTTGCTGCCCATTTTGACCGACATCTCCTCCACCACTCCGTCCTGTCCACATACCAAACAACACGCTAAACTGACTCATCTCTCACTGGGGAAACACAAAAATCCGAAACATTTGACATCAGTATTGTCCGCTGGCATACCAAACACAAGACCAGCGCTTCATGAATTCCACTCCCACCCCCACCCCTGCCCACCCCATCCACCTTTTTTCCTTTTTAATCTAATTCCTTTTTTTTCTTCTCTTATATCCATGTATTACAGAAAAGAGAAAGCCCTGGCTGAAGACACAAACTCCTCCGTCATTCTGTCCTATAAACATTACGCTGACATCGACTCCTTCACCACCCACCCTCTCCACACAGAACACACTGACCAAAACACTCCTTCACCACCCACCCTCTCCACACAGAACACACTGACCAAAACACTTTCATCACTCTGTCCAATATACACAGAACACACTGACCAAAACACACTCTTTCACCATTCTGTCCAATAAACACAGAACACACTGAACTGAACTCACACTCCTTCACCACTTGACACTATCCACACACGACACACTGAATTGAACAGACTTCTTTACAACTCTGTCCTGTCCACACACAATGAACTGAGGCTCCTCCATCACTCCATCCTAGCAACACACTGAACTGAGAAGACTCCTCCATCCTATCAACATACAATACACTGAATTCAGCACTCCTCCATCCTATCAACACACAATACACTGAATTCAGCACTCCTCCATCCTATCAACACATAATACACTGAACTGAGCAGACTCCTCCGTTGCTCCATCCTATCAACACACAATACACCAACATGAATACACTTCTCTACCTCTCTGTCCTGTCCACACACATCACACTCAACTGGACACAAACTCTTCCACCATTCTTACCTGTCCATACACAACACATTTAAGTGGACACAGACTCCTCCACATACTGAATGGAACACAAGAGCCTCCATTGACACACACTTTGCACGTAATAAACCACCCTTTACAACAACACTTCAGGCATCCTTTGAGAAATAAAAGTCAGTTCAGTCAACCCTTTAAAATTCTGCAGTGGGGGTACCCACAGCAGATCAAGGTTGGCAACAAAAGCCAACAAATCATTCACAGAGGTTTTACCCTGTCAGAATAAAATGAAAAAGCATACCTCTCATGTTTTGACAATCACAAAACAACCCACCCTCCCCTCCCCCGCCTGCCCTGTGTATACTCAAACAAAGCAAGCTAAAATTACTATGCACATGCCAAGCCATGGGACAGACTTGCAAAGGCAAAACGGCAACATTGCAACGCAGGTGAAACGTGAATGACACTCAAAGGCAAAATGGCAACATTGCAACACAGGTGAAACGTGAATGAAACTCAAAGGCAAAACAGCAATACTGCAACACAGGTGAAATGTGAATGAAACTCACAGGCAAAACGGCAACATTGCAACACAGGTGAAACGTGAATGAAACTCACAGGCAAAATGGCAACACTGCAACACAGGTGAAACGTGAATGACACTCAAAGGCAAAACGGCAACATTGCAACACAGGTGAAACGTGAATGAAACTCACAGGCAAAATGGCAACACTGCAACACAGGTGAAACGTGAATGACACTCAAAGGCAAAACGGCAACATTGCAACACAGGTGAGACGTGAATGACACTCAAAGGCAAAATGGCAACATTGCAACACAGGTGAGACATGAATGACACTCAAAGGCAAAACGGCAACATTGCAACACAGGTGAGACATGAATGACACTCAAAGGCAAAACGGCAACATTGCAACACAGGTGAGACATGACACTCAAAGGCAAAACGGCAACATTGCAACACAGGTAAACGTGAATGACACTCAAAGGCAAAACGGCAACACAGGTGAAACGTGAATGACACTCAAAGGCAAAACGGCAACACTGCAACACAGGTGAAACGTGAACGACAAAGGCAAAACGGCAACATGGCAACACAGGTGAGACGTGAATGACAATCAAAGGCAAAACGGCAACATTGCAACACAGGTGAAACGTGAATGACACTCAAAGGCAAAACGGCAACATTGCAACACAGGTGAAACATGAATGACACTCAAAGGCAAAACAGCAACATTGCAACACAGGTGAGACGTGAATGAACCCCTTCACAATTCTATTCTGGAGGGTAAAGTCACTGCGTTTAAAAACCGCCAGCATGAGCCCTGAAATAATCAGACTCCTCCCACCACTCTGTCCTGTCCACACAGGAACCAAACATGCCTTTCAAACAAACAGGTGCATAGGCTGGTGTGCTAGTTCTGTCCTGGGCTGGGTGGGGTGGGGTGGAGGGGGGGGGGGCACCTACCTGAACAGTCTGCAGGATGTCCCTGAAGCGTGCTCTCTGCTGACGCAGGGCATTGCGGGCCTTGTGCTTGGTGCTCTCTGTTGACAGCTCTTTCAGCTGTTCACACAGCACCTCCGTGTCCTCCACGCTCTCGTCAAAGTCCTGACAACAACAACAACAACAACAAACATCAACCACCAGTTTGTCTCTCTGTCATCCATGCTATGTCAAAGTCCTGACAACAACAACAATGAAATACAGCAATCATTGATTTATGTCTCTGTCCTCCGAACTGTCGTCAAAGTCCTGATATAACAACAACAAAACACATCATCAACCGATTTGCCTCTGTGTCATCCACCCTGATGTCAAAGTCCTGAGAACAAGAACACAGAACAACTAAACACAAAAAAATCATCTTTGAAGTCCTTCACACTGTTGCAAAATCCAGATCACAATACCACAAACCAATACATTAGTCTCCGATTTTATCTCTGTGTCCTTCATGCTATCACCAAAGTCCTAACAAAAAGACCACCACAAAACAAAACAAAACATCATCTCGCCATTATCTCTGTGTCCTTCATGCTATCACCAAAGTCCTAACAAAAAGACCACCACAAAACAAAATCAAACAAAACATCATCTCGTCATTATCCCGGTGTCCTACATGCCGTCAGCCAATTCCTGACACCAATACAAAACATCAGTTTCTGACTCATCTCTGTGCCTTCCGCACTCTGAAAACACAGATATATGAAAAACATGTGGACACAGACTCGCACACAGATGGTGATGCAATTACTATCACCATGGTGATGATTCCACAGTTCCCAAGGAATATTCACTCAAGGGACAATGGTCCCAAACTTGTGAATCAGCCAACAAAACTGAGGCAACAAAGTCACTTTGTACCTTTCAGTCAAACCATATATCTGACAGTTGTTCCTGTTCCATACACACATTCGTACCACACTCTCACACCTGGCACAACCCAACAGGTACAGACCTCATCAATACAGCGGTTTAGATCATACAGCAAGGCGATGGCCTCTCCTGCAGCGATGCGCAGCTCCGTGTCTGAGCTCAGCAACAGATCCCCTAGCAGACTGATGTGACTGAAAATGAACACATTCTCCACATTACCACATATCCTCCACATCACCACCCATGAACATATCCTCCAAATCACCATATTTGCACAAATCCATATCACCACATTCTCCACATCACCAAACATGAATACATCTTCCACATCACAACACATGAACACATTCTCCACATCACCAAACATGAACACATTCCACACAACATATCAACACAACCACTTCACCATGATGGCAGAAATCAACAATCCATGACAGAGACAACAGGTCTGCCTGACTGGCTACTTGTGTCGAGCACACTTTTTATTTAGTTTTGTTATCAAAGCACTTGCATAAAAACGTATAATAAGTGTGTGATAAGTGTGTGTGTGTGTGTGTGTGTGTGTGTGTGTGTGTGTGTGTGTGTGTGTGTGTGTGTGTGTGGAATTTTTCTGCTTGTCTCCAAGAACAGACTTAAGAAGCCAAAGCATACTATCACAAACCAATTCCCTGTCAAATCCACGCAGATTGTTTTTTTTTTCTTTTTTTTTTATAAAAACAAAAAAAAAAATGAAAGAGAAGTTTGCAAGTATCTACCACCTAATCCCACCAACAAAACTGAAACTGATGGGTAAAAGAATAACTAAAGAGAAATAATGGTGATCTATTTTACCTAACAACTCTCTTGACATAACAGAAATGATCAATTTAATGGCTATATCTGTGCCAGGAATGGGAGAATTCCTTCCCACCACCCCCACTTCCAAATGCAGCTCTAGACAAATCCCTATGTCCAATCCAACCATAAAAACCAAAAATCAAGGGCTGGCTACTAACGACTGAGCCTTGTCCTGGACGAAGTAGTCGGGAGCGCGGGTCAGCAGGAGACACCAGGCGTCCAGACAGCTGACGTTGACCTCGCTCATCTGAGGGTTGGTGTGGGGCAGGCTGCCGCTGGCCTTGTGACGACACGACATCTTGAATATCCCCTCCATCACACTCATCTTCTCGTTCAGCTCCTGCACCACAGCCAATCAAAACTGATTTTAATCCATCATTAAAACTTTATGTCACAAATCTGGCAAACACGAACAAATGAATCACAAGACAAAACACGCTTTTCGCCCTCCCAGGTCTTCTTCAGGCCAGACCAACAACACTCAGGACAACGAAAATGAAGAACGAGCAATCGCTTACCTTGTGATTGCTCGTTCTTCATTTTCGTTGTCCTGAGTGTTGTTTATCTTGCCTGAATAAGATCTAAGAGGTTGAAACGCATCGTGTTTTGTCTTGTGATTCGTTTGTTCATTTTTGGCAGATTTATTGCATAATTTTTTAAGATTTGTTTAGATTTCCGCCTGCAGTTGCCTCACTTTGCAAGTGATTTTTCCATCACACTCTCTATGGAAACTCTCACCATTCTGTCTAAGGCGTGGTCTACTACCAATCATAATGAACTCTGCTACCCCACCAAACAACAGGAAGGCTATTCCTTCTTTCACTGACTGAAACTGAATTTGTTGTTTTATTGCATCTTTAGCCGATCAAAACTAAGCACTACCATCCAATTCCCACTTTCTATCTGTCAAACTCAAAGTTAGCATTGAATTCCTGCTCATTTGTCTGCTTATGGAGGAGTTCACATTTAAATGAATGACTTAAAATTTACATTGGCAGGATTCTATGTACAATCCCCCAACTATACAAATCATGACGCGCATAGGAATTAGTTATACACACACACACACACAAAATTTCTAAGCAAGCAAAGAGAGACAGACAGACAGACAAATAGTCAGACATAGAGAGAGGAGAGAGAGAGAGAGAGAGAGAGAGAGAGAGAGAGAGAAACAGGAGGTAAGTTAGAAGACAAAAGCCCAAGACTTCTCACCATCACATCATCATCAGCGGTAATAGCATGGACAAAGCAGCAAAGAGCCATTGTTGATGCGCACTGAAAATAACAAAGGAAAGTTGTCAATTTGACATCACAAGCACATAAACACACATGCATATAAACCATTCTTGAACAGTCTGTTAAAGAGACTTCAGTGTCAGAAGGCATCCTGTCAGGATCTCTCTCAGGAGAAAGCTCTGAATCATCTACAAGTACACTATGGACAGCAACCAAAGCATTGGCATTTAACTGTGTTCTGATTCGATCTGAGACTTCTACATTCCAAAATACTAACAATGCATTTTCCATGCTCTGAAGAAAGCCGTGCAAGAGATGTAAACATGAAAACATGGTCCTGACTGTGAAAATAATTGGACCTGTCGAAGGATTTGGATCACACTCACTACTTTGAAGTGTATCATGAAGCTGGTGCTGCAACCATCTCATCACAGGTCATCTCTTAAGTCGCCCAACATAAGGTAAGCGTAAAATGCGTTCTGTCTCACAAACACACTTTCTCTCTTTCACTCTCTCCCCCCCCCCAACACACACAGGCACATACACAGCCTCGTAGGCCCTGACCTGTGCTCGTGTCTGCACGGGGGCGGTGTTGTCGGCAAGAACAGAAGCCAGAGTAACCTGGACGTCCTTGTAGACATGAGTGAACTCCCCTCCCAGCTGTATGGCCAGCAAGCCCAGACATCGCACTGCCAGCGTCTGTTCCTCCATCTTCCCCTTCTTCACACACTTCAGCAGGCTGTCTGTCACTGTCTCCTTCCTGGAACATAGTCACACACACACACTGTGTGCTGACAAACAGGCTTCACGCCTGCATGCGTTCCAGCAGGTTATCCATCACTTTTCAAAAACTGTCATCAGGTCATAGGCACATTCAACAGAAATTATCAAAATGGAATACAAACACTCATGTACGCATACAAGCAAGGAATTTGTTCATAGGCTCATGAACAAACAAGCTCAAGCACACATGCACACCTACTCCAATGGTAACCACAGACATGTGCCCACTGTTGGTGCACTTCAGCAGCTCTCACAGTTATCTCGTAGATGTCACAGCCATATCAAGTACCTGTGTTTCTGTTCCCTTTGTTTTTCCAAAGGCGCCGATTCACACATGAACAGTGAAACACACCCACAACCAGCCATTGTGGTTCAATGGTCAGTGCTGGGAAGGGAGGGGGGGGGGGCAGCCTGAAAGGTCAAGAAGTTGATTCCCTTCACAGGCATTTGCTTGTAGAATTTTTTGGACCTAGCTAGCTCCTTCAGAGACTTGTGAGACACCAAGCTATGGGCTTAGAAAATAAGCCTAGGACTACACTGTTAAGGTTCATCCACAGAACAAATGCAGCTCTGATAATGTTGATCAAATTCCCATACCAACATTGCAGGTGTCTGTACAGCATATATTTGAATAACACCAACAAATATTAAGGCAGCAACCCTACAATCCCATTACAAAGTCTGACCAAAATGAACTCCATACCATAATCTTCATTACCCTCACTGATCAATAAAAATAAAAAAAATGATCAAAAAGTCTTTCATTCCGAGGTCCTTCATGGCCTGCTCTAATGGTGACCTCGATGTTCATTCCCTTCCCATGTGACAGGTCCACGCCCACAGTGAGGTCATGTTAAATCATTGCTATCGGCAAGGTCATGACTGGCCTTAAATGGACATGGTAGTGCCACGTTTTAGGTGACCTCAGCTTTGTACCCCCTTTCTCTGTCCATGCCCATAATGGGTTTCTCTCAAACTCATTGTACTGGAAAGTTCTGGAAGACTGTTGTTTGGGTGGAAGTGGTGGCACCCTCAAAAGGATGACACCCGCTTATGATGGCACCACAACCCAGCAGTTACCATCATCAGAACGCACTTAGCACGTGGTTTTCTGTTTTTCTGGTTCAAAGCAGGCAGCATATTGCTGCAGTGTCTCCTCTGGTGGGTTGTGTCACGGAGACCTGAAATTCATGGCTCCGTGTTGAATGTTGGTGCTGGTAATGAGCAGAACACCTAGGTGTGGCTGTGCGGGCTGGTTTGCATGAATGCCATAGTAATGGAGTAATGCCACTCATGGAGCACACAAGATGAGACACAAAAAAAAAGCACAAACACACACATATGAGCGCGCACGTGCGCGTGCACACACACATACATATGTAAGCACACTTATGCACATGCTCCCGTACTACATGTGTTCATAAACAGCACACACACACACACACACACACACACACACACACACACACACACTTATGGACAAATGCACATGCCCCCTTAATTATTATGTTCATAAATATCATACACACGCACACACACACACACACACACTCTCACACACACACACTCACACACACACACACACACACACACACACACACACACACACAAGAATACAACTGTCAAAACCAATTCCTCGCATATTCTACATATCAAGGGAAGATTGGGAAAGAAAGAGATATTACCATGAGACTTCATGCTAACTTACAAGAGTAAGTAATGAAGCTCATGTGAATTCAATATCAGCTCAGGCATTGCACCAACACCAGCAGAAATGGAGCGAACACCCAACATTGAAAACATTGTCAACATTCAACTTAAATGTTTCGCGTATGTCCAAAGCACAAACTTTTAAGCTGTCTTTAAAAGAAGATAATGGCTTCACACTCAAATCAAAATTTAACTTGTTTAACACACAAAACAGAGTGCAATGTAACACTTATTTGATACATGATACACAACAGACAAGTGAGTTTCTGAAAAACCATGTCTTTTCCAGAAATCAGAACAACAGACAACAAACATGCACAGACTGATGCTGCTCAGATCGCAGTCTGTTTTGTTTTCCTTTCATTGATAAACTCTAAATCGTTTCAAAATGCGTTAAAGAAAAAGGAAAAAAAAGAAAGATGACATATGTGACATTATAAAAAGGGACAACAGTTACCTCTTCTGAAGGAACTCAGCACAGTATTTCTTGCACAGACCCTGCTTCAGTGCTTCCAGAAACTTCTTACGCTGAGGAGCACTGCAAGAAGAAAATAAAACACACACATCTGAGCCAAAGAAATGACACATCAGAAATCCTAAGCAGCACCAGCTGCTGTGGTGCGGTGGTTAGTGTCACAGACCTGCAGGATGAAATATCATGGGTTTGATTCTCAGCAGAGGTATTCCATTCAATGTCTCTCCAACTTGTACAAGAGCTGCCCAAATGTCCTGAGCCACACAGCAAGTGTCTGTATCTTTCGGACCTGGTTGACACTGGGATCTACCATGACAGGGAGCCTCAAGTTCAGTCCTGTGCCAAACCTGAATGCCACTCTGTAACAAAACTTTTGTCTTCACTGATCATAACTAAAAAAATATTTCTTTTAAAAAGCCTTGAATTATGTAGTCTTTTATGCCCTGTTCTCACAGTGATCTTAATTTCAATCTCCTCTCCTCAATACTCAAGCTAATCACTGTCGAAAAGAGATCAAGCTGGTACTTTCCTGGCTACAATATATCAGAACAGGCATCACTCAACACCACCAAAGTGACTCGGCAGCAGTGCAGTGTCTCCCCTGCTGGGTTGCCTCTTGACCGATTGCTGCGGACTGCCCTTGCAGGGAGAACAACAGAACAAAACCTGTTTTGGCTGAGTACAGGCAGCGAAATGGGCCATGTGCCAGTAATACTACTGGGAGGACATGGAAAATTGGAAGGGGGAGGGGGTGGGGATCCAAAGAAGACGGTTTATCATCGTTTTATTTATTTTGTTAGCAAGTCATACGCTGACAGAAGCAAAATGGGATATGAACTGCCTACACTATGTGTATTCCCCTGCATGATGAATTGCAGGCACTCTAACACATTGTAGACTCCAATTACATGACAAAAAAAGTTACATAAACTTGGAATGCCTTCACACCATTTTTTTTCTTTAGGTAGAGGTGAAACTGCTCTTGCATAAACTTTTTCTCCATGTCTTATTTAGTTTCTAAATATCTATCTTTTCAACCTTGTTTCCTGTCACGCTAAACTATTTTTAAAAATTTGTGCTAACTGCTTCTATTCTAGGAATCTGTACTGCCAGACAGTGCCTTAAATTAATTGCTTTTGTTGCCATGATTGCTCTTCTTCGCTAATATAATTATCTGCGATTCATATCTGTATCTATCCCCTCTTCTCACTCTCTCGCAAGTGATGAACACTGGAAACAAAATTTGGCAAAGTCCTAGATTAGCAGCAAGGTTTTGGAAAAATATCCGTTTTACAGCCTCTCTCCCCCATTTCCCTATCTTTCTTTTTTTTTTCACTTGAGAATATTCTCCATCAAACTGAGAATTTCCTTCATGGTAGAGTAAAAAATATAAGGAGGGAAGGGTGCTTCTGATGCTTTTGGGCTGAAAGCAGCTTGGTGAATGTTTATCTTGATACCTGTCTGTGTGTGCCATGTTCCATAGGGTTGTGTTGCAGAATGGACAAGTATGTCGATGTAGCAATATTCTTTGGGCAATTTAGCCCAGTTTTCTTCAAATCCTTATCTTTAATAGTAGAGACCCTCAGATTTCACTAAAGAACCCTAAGGTTTTTCATCTAAGTACAGACCCTCAGATTTCACTAAAGAACCCTAGGGTTTTTCATCTTTAATAGTAGAAACCCTCAGACTTCATTTAAGAACCCTAAGGTTTTTCAACAGAGGGTCCCATGGACCGATGGCTTTAAACACTAGAAGGAACACTGGCACTGCTGAAAACCGAGAACTAGCAGCTAAGCACAGCTACTGCTGGATGTTAGATTTTACAAGGCTGTTAACTTCTGAACCACTGAGCGGACTGTTATCATGTACACACCACCTTCAAGAAAATTCAAACAAAAATTCATTCTATATGCCATTCAAACATGTGAGGAAACCTGAAAAGAATATGCACACTCAAACTTAAACTGAATCACAACTTGCACCTGCTGCCACACCAACAATGTGACAATCAAAGGGTTAAAATATCAAAAGAATATAAACAAAGAGGCATGTTTACATCTGAAGCAGTCCAGAAAAGTTTCCTAGATTTGTCATGAGGAGTAAAGGGATTATAAAACTAACCTGCAGACCTGGTCACCTTAAAACTGCTAATGGTGTACTTTTAAACTAAATGAGTGTCTTTTCTACAAAGTGTATGTAGTCATCTTTAATTTATTTCAAAAGAATCAAATTGGGAGGGGCTTTCCACTTTTTGTAAAACCGTAGTAAAGGGTTAGCCTACTGATCTTCGAGTAAAAACTTTCAAACCTGATTCATCTGCAGTCTTTGGCACAAGCAAGCTACCTTACTAGGTTTCAAAGATTCAGACACAGCCAGAACCAATTTATCATTTTATGCATGAGAGTTGCCCCTCTTTGGTCAAACCAGACCAACAGACCACATACACACAATAAATGCAATAATCACTCAAAAACGTCATCTGTAAATTTGTGTTTCAACTTTTTTTTCCCAGTTTATTACATTCATCATACTTTCACCAAATGTGTACAGAATACGGCAAAACTGTATGGGTTAACAAGTCTGAAATGGCATGATTACAAATCTTGTAACGAATTATCGACCTATTCTTTATTTTTAATACTTAACACAATGTCAAAAAGAATTACACATGAAACTAAGGTACCTCTCATACCTGTCAAAAAGAATAACAATGAAATAACCATATCACTCATACCTGTCAACAACAAATTGTCACCAAAAAAAAAAAAAATGAAACAAACTATTGCAGTCTACTTTAAAGGATTATCTCCATACATTTTTAGCTGTTTCCTCTCTGTCAAAATGTCCTCAAAACTGGCTTACCTCTTCACCAATAGCCCTTCGATACTTTCGCACATACGATCCTCGAAGTTCTCCTGCTCCACATTTTCTTCCGTTTCCTGTTCTTCCCCTGAAACAATAATGCATTTTTCTTGTAAGGTCTACGTCATTCTCATACAATTCAACAGTTCAGTAACTTAATAATGTCTGCGTCACACAGGAATCATGCTGCATCACACAGGAATCATGCTCTTTACCGTTAAGGTCCATGTAAACATTGGCATCGTGGTCCACCGTTTCATGCAGAAAGGAACTTGCATTCTGGCATTTTCTGTGGTTCTGCATGGCATACTTTTGAATGAAATGGGTTTCAGAGTTATTTCGCCACTGTTCTCAATTTCCATTATGCTTTGTGTCATGAAATAGGCATAAGCAAATGAATGCCACAGATACTAAATCAGCATGAAAACTACATGGATTCATTTGGCTTTGCTTGCATGACATTCGACAATGTAGCTATTGTAAACATCATTCATTTACAATGTATTTCAAGACCACTTCACCTGCCAGATATGAGACAGGACAATGGAAGATGAACGACAAAAAAATCAGGCAGCTCAATCCTACCAATGATTCTGTGCAAAAGTTTGAAACATAATGCAACATTTAACTCCTATCATTCTCACATGAACATTTGTGTTATTTTACACACTTTATCAAGAAACACCTTCAAAACTTGATGGGCAGCATGTGTTTCAGCCAGAAAGTCTGCTTTATAGTCAAGAGTTCCACTCATAGTGTTATAAAGTTAGAGATAAATATACAACCTTTGATGACATGACTGATGTGACCTTTACCACCCTGTATTCCACGCTCTCTTTTTGCTAGTATTCTCGTGTGTGTGGTGTGTGTGTGTGTGTGTGTGTGTGTGTGTGTGTCTGTGTGTGCATGTCTGTGTGTGTGTGTCTGTGTGTTTGTCCCTGTGAGTGGGTTTTGGTTTTTGTATCTATCTTCTCCTCCGTGCGTGTGTGTGTGTGTGTGTGTGTGTGTGTGTATCTATGTGTGTGTGTGTGTGTGTGTGTGTGTGTGTGTGTGTGTGTGTGTGTGTGTGTGTGTGTGTGTGAGCATACATACGTACGTGCATGCATGCATGTGTGTGAATGAGTCTATTCTGACTCTGAGCATGTGCCACTGCTTGTCTACCTCCACCCCCTAAGACTCTCACACTGGCCTTGCCCTTCACACCACCTTCACTGTCTCACCCACCTCATCCCCTGATAGAGATGAAACATTGAAGACACATCTGGTCTCTGCCTCACCTGCATCTCCAGACAGTCCATCATAGACACTGGAGTTTTCTGACAGAACACTGGCCGTGCTCCAGTTGTCTCCCCCGGTGCTATTCTCCTCATCTGTTGGGGGATGAGAACTGGTCACCGCTGCCCCCGCTCCCTTTCTCTGGGCACCTGAACATCATCAAAGCCAATCCAACTTAGGATCAGTCCAGAGGCTAGACTCAGCCCACAATTCGAAATGACAATTTTGCATGGCTGCACCAAGTCATATGTGGGCAACATATGCAAATGATTGAAAAAAAAAAAAAAAAGTAAGCAAAAAAAGGATTACTTTTCGTTTACTCTTGATTTGACGTGCTTCTTCAATGAGTCACTTCAACAGCTTGTATATATATGGCTTCCACGGTTCAGTCGACTATATATATTATTAACATGATACTTGATTTGACGAGCTTCTTCAATGAGTCACTTCAACAGCTTGTATATGGCTTCCACGGTTCAGTCGACTATATATTATTAACATGATACCTTTCAGTTGAAGTTCACTCTTTGGCACCAGAACAGCTGACACAGATCTAGCTTCTTATCAAAGTGTCCTGGTTACAAGTTAGGCCCACACAAGGTCAAGAAAAATATTCAAAAGAGATAAAACTCGGCTCACAGAGCACTCAATCAATCCAAATATTCCTTGTTTGACCCCTCAGAGTGTTACTGTAATTTTGACAGTTTATCAGAGAATTCTTGGGTTCCTAAATCATCTTTTTTAATACTTGTGTCAGATGTCTATGAGGCTCTTCGTAAAAACCAAATTTACGGACGAAAACTTAAGATGCCACTTTGCGACACTTGGTTTTAATCATGAAAAGAAAAATAACCTTGTTGATTTTTCTTCTTATCCATACTTGAGCATTTTCCTTTCTTTTTTTTTTTATCCTGATGACAAATTTGTTTCAGAAATATACACTCTTCCGATGTCATACTTAGATATTTTTCTAAAAATCCCCTGAATAAATCAGAAAGGGCTGGGAAATACTGGACTGCAGAACTGATTTTCATCTTTTTCCTCCATCCACATGATGGCTACAATCAACTTACTGCTCATTTTGCATATATATCTTTGTGGGTTATGTGTACTGAAAACCTACAACAGGAAAAAAAAAGACAGTAAAGTTACAGCTCTGATACTCAAAAGACAGTATGATATAAACAAAGTCTCACTCACGCCGGCTCCGCGACTAAGCAATTATTGTCGTCAGTAGGGGGCTTAGTAGGTGGTATCCTGCGTATGTTAGATCAGAACAGGCGCCACTGAACACCACCGAAGTGACTCGGCAGCAGTGCAGTGTCTCCTCCGGTGGGTTGCCTCTTGACGACTTGACATTGACTGCTCCCTGTGGATTGCCGGTGCCGGGGCTGCGGCGGGGCCGACCGGGCTGTGGCTGTGGACGGGGTGTTGGAATGAGCAGCGTGGGTGCACTGCCTCTGAGGTGGCGCAGAGGTTGGGACAGCAAAAAAAAAAAAAAGTCTAATTATAGAAGCAATTTCTAAGCATGACTGGAAAAAAAAAAAAAACACCTTTAGAAGCATGAGTCACATGTCTGTTTATGTATGTCACATATACGTGTGTGTGTGTGTGTGTGTGTGTGTGTGTGTGTGTGTGTGTGTGATTATATAAATAAATAATATATATATATATGTGATGTTTCCAGTGTTTTCTTATTCTCATTTTTTCAATGTCATTATGTTTCACACCGACTGTTAAAACAGTTTGTGTCGTCTTTCATAAACATGTGGAATGCTCAACAAAGTCAAGGTCGCCTTCCCAGCTGGAACAGGGAGGGGTTCACCCTATGTAGTCCTTACTGTTTCTATAGTTACTCTTGATTAAACGTATACCGTGTTTGAAACTCTGATCAGTTGTTGGATCTAACTCAGTTTTTAATACCAGATCACACAAATTACGCATTACAACGTACTTACGTGGCGGTAGGTCAACACAAATAAAATGCGTGCCATGATCACGATCACCGACACCGATGATGACATCCGCAAATCCGACATACATAGAGTTGGGGAATTAGGGATTTTAAATTAGAAACAGACCAATCAATCTGAACTGGTTCACATACAAACTGACCTGTGTTTTTAAAATTACACAAAATCCGAATTAGATCACCATATGTTTGATACTATACTTTCTTTCCCACGTGGTAAACTATTCCGTAGCCATATTTGCGCCTTCTGTGAACACTCGACTGGGACACGTCCACTTACCACGCTTCTTGTTATTCTTCGGCATTATTTCACTTCTCTTCTCTGGTCCCACTTAAATCTTTGATGTTCTAACACTCTTCCGTTACATATATGATAACCAGACTGGCGGCCAATGACGGTAAGATGAAATTTGTTTGCAGACAGACAATTCATTGCTCATGGAAAAGTGCGCCGTGTTGGATGCACTAAATTGGTCAAGCTTTCCAAAAATAGAATAAAGGTCGTAATATTACACGATGTCAAACGATAGAACAAATTACATGTGCAAAATATCACATCTGACAGTAAAAGATATTTGTTTACTGATAGTGTAAAATAGTTTTATTCATTTATAACTGATTCTGTACAAGTTTTGTTTATTTTTTTAAGTGCCATGGTGCCGAAGCATGACATGGGACATTGGTTGCACTCCACCAATAAGCCTCCGTACAAGAGATTTCGCTGATGCCTTCTCTTCTTGACGTTGGGCAGCCAACTTCATCAGACTGTTCAGATTCTGCTACATCTGGGAGTAGCAAAGTCTTGGTCTGGTGCGAGAGAAAACTAAAAGTGAAAGAAAAGAAAAGAAGAGTAGGGGGGGGGGGGGGGGGGCAGGAGGAGTGGTAGGTGTCGTTAACAGTCGTGCGCTTCGTAGAGACGAGAGGGCGAGCGTTCTCGCTTGACTGCGGGAGTCAACGTTTTGTAGAACACTCTAACGGCAAGCAGAGCTAGGAAAGGGCGAGAGTTTACTAGACTGTCCTGGGATTCGGCCATATGCGAAGGAAAATGGCCAACAGTTGTAACGTCCCGTGACTGGTGCACAATAATGTCATCTGATTGACTTATAAAACCATCAAAACGCCGACACTTCAGGAGCAATCTTATTTAAAGAGTCACGTTGTTTGAATTTTGATCTTGGGCTCGTTTCTTCATTCCCCTCGCCTCTCACATTCCTTCCAATAAAGATAAGCTTGCCACCTTTAGATTTCTCGCATCAATGAAACTCTACTCAGGTGTACGTTTCATAGAGGCAAGGTAGCGGTAATTCTCGCTTGACTGGCGAGCGTCAGTGTTTCTTAGCACACGCTACAAGCGAGTGGGGCTAAGAGAGGCAAGAGTTCACTATAGGCTATCTTGGGGCTCACTGGCATTTGAGGGGAAATAGCAGGCAGTTGTAGTGTCATGTGACTGGTGCACGAAAGAGTGACGTTCTCTGATTGGTACAAAAAAAACGGTCAAAACGTTGACCTTCTAACACCAAGAAGAGCGTGGAGAAACAGTCACGTTGTTGATTTGAATTTTTGTCTTGTGCCCGTTTCTTCACTTTCCTCACCTCTCACCTCCTTTACCGATAGAAGAAGCTAGCCACCTTGCAATGTCTATGAAACTCGACCCAGGCGCAATGCTTGTCCCTCTGTGATGATGTAAACAGCGCCCAGTCCTACCTAATACAAGATCAGGACCACCACAAATGAGGAAAGTGACTACACCTATCTTCCGGAATATTCAATACAACTGGCGAGTGGGGCAAAGGGGGTGAGGATGGGATGGGAGAACAGATCTTATAGTTTTTGTGCGTGCGTGTAGTCTCCCTTTGAAAGCATCCAGTAAAGGTGCTGTGACACCCTCCGAGATCGATCCACCGAGGTATTGTGCATGGGAAGAAGGTGAATTCTTTGAGCTTGAGTGCGGTGGTAGGAGACGTAATAACCAAGAGGGTTACTCTGGCAGCGACTCTTCTGGTGACAGCCCGAAGGGGAGTGGCTGGAGCTGATCATAACAAGTCCATGATAACATCTGTGCACAGTGGCAAGGCCAGCTTCCATGTGCAGTCTCCAACAGGGACCACGTGAGCTGAAACAGCAAGTCCTCAGATCTTCTGGCCTGACATTCATTCATTCTTGCAGCACACCTCTGGACTTTTTTCTATGGTGGTGTTGGTGAGGGGATCCCAGACTGGACTTGTGTATTCCAGCAATGGTTGGATCAGGGTGATGTTCGCATGTTCTTTGGCTTTCCTATTGCACATCTTTAAGTTCCTATGCGGAAAGCGCAAAGTCTTATTGGCCTTGGTCATCACGTTGTTGACATGGACATCCCACTTCAAGTCAGGAGTGATGTTGACGCCAAGTAACTTCGCTACAATCCACTTCGCTACAGTCTGGAGCTAGTGTTCATGTGGAGTATAAGCCTTCTCCTCTGTGTTTCTGCACCTTGTCATATGCAGGGTGTTACATTTACCTGGGTGGAATGACATTTTCCACATTCGTTTCCGATATTCAAGTTTCTTCAGGTCTTCTTGAAGCTTATTTTGATCTTGTGAGTTGCATATCATAGCATATCATATCTGCAGCAAAGAGTTGGGCCGTGGATTACAAAGGAAGAGGGATGGTGTAAGAACGGAGCCTTGGGGAATACCTGACTGGACAGGTACAGGGTCAGCTTTCATCCTCCAACAACTACAGACTGTGATCGGTCTATGAGTTAAATGTTCAGTCCACTTGCCGGTCTTCTAAAAAATGTGACAGTTGCTGCAGCTCGTGAATCATGACTGACTTTTTCAAAGGCCTTGGAAAAATCAAGTACTGTGACGTCTTCCTGGCAGCCACTTTCCATTATCTTGGAAGCCTCATCGATAAATGTAAGGAGCTGTGATTCACAGGTGTTGTTTCTTCAGAACCCATGTTGATTAAAAAAAAATAAATAAAAAAAATTTTTTTTAAATCTTATTCTCTTCAGCATCACAGATTGCGACGGTGCTCTTCACAATGATATATTCTAGGATCTTTCAGACGACACCCATCAGAAAGAATGGTCTGCAGTTATCTACCTTGTATCTCTCTCCTTTCCTGAAGACAGAGATGAAAAGCGTAATTCTCCTGAAACCACATCGGTATTCACAGACACTTGGAAAAGAAAATCTCAGCGCTGGGATAATCTCGTCAGTCACTTCTTCCAGTACACGTAGGCTGATGCTGTCTGGACTGCTGGTTTTTTGACGTCTTAAAGGCTTTCAGCAGTTTCGGGATTCCTATTTCACAGGGTGCGATGGAATCTTCAAGCGGAGGCATAGGACAGTGTCCAGCAAACTCTTCCTCAGTAAGGGACTCTCTAGAGATGAAAAGTCAACGGAACTGCCTGCTGGGTGCTGTTTTAGCCCTGTCTTCTGGTACCAGCTTCCATTCACTTTCGAAGGTGCGACTCCTGAACGCTCAGTCCGCTTTTGTTTAATGTAAGTCCAGACCTTCTTGGTGGCTTTCAGCTGATCAGAGGGATCATCCGGGACTATGATCAGTTGTGTCTGCTTACTGAGATGTCAAGCGTAGAGTTCTGAGTTTTTCTTCTTCTTCTTTTTGTTGTGACAAATCTTAAATAAATGTTAGCGAACCGCCAAGAGAAACGTGGACAAACGAGTCACAAGACAAAACACGACGCGTTTCGACCTCTTAGGTCTTCCTCAGACAAGACACAAACAAATAAGATAACGAAAATGAACGAATTTGGTACTCAGCTTCGATCTCTTCACTCTTCAGCGCAAGGTAGGCAATCGTTGAATGAAAACGAGGCTGTTAGCTTCATTTTCGTTATCTCATTTGTTTGTGTCTTGCCTGAAGAAGACCTAAGAGGTCGAAACGCGTCGTGTTTTGTCTTGTGACTCGTTTGTCCACGTTTCTCTTGGCGGTTCGCTAACATTGATTTAAGATTTGTTTAGATTTCCGCCTGCAGTCGTCTCACTTTGCAACTAGATCTATTTTTGTTGTGAATAACGATCTCGCCGACAGATCGTCTTCAAAGTTAGTAGTCTAGCCAGGACAGGCTGTTGTGCACTGCCCTGCTGCTTGTTCTTTATGAGTGACCAAATCTCCTTTTTTGCAAGCTTTTGGCTGAGGGCGGTGGTCTGAGGGGCTGAGCCACCTGTAGCTGTTTTCTGAATGAATCAGTCAATGAGAAGGTTTGAGGGATTGTCACAGTCGTTTAATGTGTTACAGTGTGTGTGTGTGTGTGTGTGTGTGTGTGTGTGTGTGTGTGTGTGTGTGTGTGTGTGTGTGTTTGCTGCTAGTGAACGGTTTTACGTTTATAATCTAACCCTCACATCTCTCTCTCTCTCTCTCTCTCTCTCTCTCTCTCTCTCTCTCTCTCTCTCTCTCTCTCTCTCTCTCTCTGTGTGTGTGTGTGTAAGAGCGACTTATGTATAAAATTCCAGATTGTCATACAGTGCACCCTCGATTAAGCTCAGTCCCTGTTTGTGGAACTCATAATTATATTCATGTGCAGCTTACGTGCTGGACCAGAATGTCACGGCTAGATAGGGTTCATCCTTATCTTTCCAACCACACCGTCATCACATGCGCGCACGCATGATTTCCGCCCCTCTTCTCCCACCATTCCGACTCCACCCCCCCCCCCCACCCCCACCCCCCCCACCCCACCCACCCACCCCCACCCAGCAAATCCCACTTCCACTTCCTTCTCCCCACCAAACTTATCATCTGTACAGTGTGTAGGAATGATGATCTATAGTACGGTTCGGGTGCAGGTGGGGTGGGGAGAGGAAGAATGCAGAAACAAAGGAAACAGATGATCATGCTACCGTCTTATTCTAGATAATTACCAGTAAGCTTTTTTCTTTCTCGGTTTAAGTTTTGTTTGTTTGTTTTTTGTTTGTTCACCATCTGAGATGAATTTTGTCAGTTGCATACGGAAATTAACTGATTCCTGGACTGAGTTTTAAAACTTTACCTTTATTTTTCCCTCTCTCTCTCTCACTTGTTTGTGTGCAAGTCTGCGTCTGTCTCTGTCTGTCTGTCCGTCTGTCTATCTGTCTGTCTGTCTGTCTCTCTCTCTCTCTCTCTCTCTCTCTCTCTCTCTCTCTCTGTCGGTCTGTCTGTCTCTCTCTCTCTCTCTCTCTCTCTCTCTCTCTCTCTCTCTTGGTTTGTCTGTGTGTTTGTGTCTGCGTGTATGTCTGTCTGTCTGTTTGTCTGTCTGTCTGTCTGTCTGTCGATCTTGTGTGTGTGTGTGTGTGTGTGTGTGTGTGTGTGTGTGTGTGTGTGTGCACGCAAGCGTGCGCATGCATGAGTGCGCGTATGTAATCCCACCTTTATTTTTCCCTCTCTCTCACTTGTTTGTGTGCAAGTCTGTGTCTGTCTTTCTCTGTCTGTCTGTCTCTGTTGTCTGTCTGTCTGTCTCTGTCTCTCTCTCTCTCTCTCTCTCTCTCTCTCTCTGGTTTGTCTGTGTGTATGTGTCTGCGTGTATGTCTGTCTGTCAGTCTGTCTGTTTGTCTGTCTGTCTGTCGATCTGTGTGTGTGTGTGTGTGTGTGTGTGTGTGTGTGTTGTGTGTGTGTGTGTGCACGCACGCGTGCGCATGCATGAGTGCGCGTATGTAATCCCACCACGATGAAGACTGTAATGGCATTGAATGTACGTGCACCTTTTGTTGTTAATATTGTTGTTTGAATTCATGCGTTAACACATGGAATTTGGACTTGAATCTTTCTCCGAAGGACGGGAGGAGAGGGGGAAGGAGGAATGCGCAGAGAGGAGAGGGGAAGGGGGAGGGGGAAGTGACGTCTACACGTATGTTGCCTTTGAGCAGTCACTTTCCTCTAAGCTGGCAGTCCCAAGCGAGAACTGAACCGAGGATTCTTGAATTTAAAAAATAAAAAAAAAAAGAAGAAGAAGAAGAAGAGAAAAAAAAAAAAGCCTTATCTACAAGGCCGTGAAGATCCCGGTACACCACGCTTTAAATGTGGAACTGGCAGAATGGAAAGAAAAAGAAACGGAAAAGAGATCAGAAAAAGAAACGGAAAAGAGATGAGAGAAAGGAGTGGAACAAAAAGAGATCAGAAAAAGAAGTGGGAAAGATGTGGTAAGGAAAAGGAAAGGGGGAAAGAGATTATAAAAAAGGGGGAATGGAAATGATATGATATGAAAGAAGGAGAGGGGGGGGGGGGGGAGAAAAAAGCATTAATGGGGCCCCTTTTTAGTTTGTTTGTTTTTTGCTCTTCGTTTTTGGACTGGTTATATTTGATTTTGTAATAGTTATCATAATATGTGTATGTTCATGAGTGAGTGTGCGTGTGTATGAGAGAGACAGACAGACAGACAGACAGACACAGACAGAACACAGACACAGACAGACAGACACATTCTTGTTCATTTCGGAACAGCGTATCACCGCTAATCTGACGAGAAACTGGTTTCACTCAGCTACACAAAACTTCAACGCATGAGCGCACCTTCTTTCATATCAACGAATGAAGCCGAAATGTCACACACACACACACACACACACACACACACACACACACACACACACACACACACACACACACACAGAGTCGGGGTCGGAATGATTTAATGATCAGACCATTTCTGCCCGCATCAAAATGTGTAGGGCGTGACAATATATTCATCTCGGAAACAACCACTCCAAGACATGAATTAAGGCCAAGCGACGTACACGGAATATATGTGGTATAGCATGGTCACACCTGTAGATGCATCAATACAAATTATTAGTTGTTCATCAGAGAGAGAGAGAGAGAGAGAGAGAGAGAGTTACTCACAAACAGTAGACTTGTTTCTGTGAGTTTTTTGAAAGAAACATAGAAAGTGACAGTAGAGATCATTCGAAAGCATTTGGACGGGCAAAATACTTTTTTTCTTTTTTTAAAGAAAAGAACGAACCATTCTCTGAGATTCTGACAAGTAGTCAGCCTTGTCCTTTTCTCCTTGCAGCCAAGGTTGGTCGATTCAGCGTCTGCAGCATCTCCTCCTCACTGGATGTTTGGTGAAATCAATGGGAACTCAGCAAACTGCTCCCATTAAACCTTTTCTACGGCGTTGAGGTTATCCAGCTGGTAGGGATCCCACGGTGAACTTGCGTACTTCATAAAAGAACGTACCATGGCTTGGTAAGCAGAATGTTTCAGGGACCTAGTGGAAACCTCGATGTTCCCCTGATAAAGCCCAGGGTTCTTTTTGTTTTGTTGACTGTACTGTCGATGCGGGGTCCCTGCTTCAGATCCTTGCTGAGGGTGACACCAAGGTACCTGACCTATCCTCAAGCTGGAGCTGGTGGCCATGTAATGGGTAGATGTGCTGGATGGTTGTGCAAGGCCGCGTCATACATAGCATTTCTAGGGTAAAGTAACATTTTCCAAGTCGCAAACCTGTCCAAATCTTCATGTAGGTCAGCCTGGTCCCTGGGGCAGCCAAAGTCTTTATGACATGCTGTGTCGTCTGTGACATGCTGTATCGTCTATGACATGCTGTATCGCCTATGACATGCTGTATCGTCTATGACATGCTGTGTTGTCTGTGACATGCTGTATCGTCTATGACATGCTGTGTCGTCGGCTAAAAGTCTAGGTGTAGATAACAATCCTTGGACAAGTCGTTGATGTAGGCCAAGAACAGAACAGGTCCCAGAGCAGAGAGCCAAAGGGAACATCTGACTCTGATCTTGCTCCATTTACAGTAGATTGCTTTCTCTCACTCACGAAGGTTTCAGTCCAGGTACTGAGCTTCTCATATATGCCTTTATGGTGGAGCTTGTGGACCATTCCTCGATCAAGACCTTCTGAGGCTTCGCTTACAAGTCCCAGTGGTTGGGTTTCGCATGGATGACCTCCTCGAAGGCCGTGTAGCTGTAGGCAGATGATGCTGTGTTGCTCTCAGTAGTTCATGATCTTGTTGACAAGGACGTGTTTGAGAACATGGCAGAGAACACACGTTAAGGAGATAGGGCGATAGTCCTCGGCACCATAGCGTTCTTCCCTTCTTTAGCATCAGGCTGACACGGGCAGTTTCCATTCGGGGGGGGGGGGGGGGGGGGGGGGGGGGGGGGGGGGGGGGGGAAATCAATGTCAAGTGAGGTCTAATAGAGAAAGGTGAGCAAAAGGTGCAGTTCCATGGCAACCTCTCTCAAGACACGTTGAGAAATCCCACCTGAGCCAAAGGCGTTTGTAGGGTCGAAACTGTGAAGCAGCCTCCGGACTCCCCACACTCTGATGTGCACCTCTTCACAGAGCGACTGGTTTGGGAGGAAGCATAGGGCACCCTGATGTAAATCCTTCACCTAGAAAAGTCCTCATTTTTTGTTTTTGTTTTAGTTTGTTTGTTTTTGTTGACAGCTGAATTTAATTGTTGATTAAGGAACTCTGCCTTTTCCTGATCGTCAGTGACAAGTTTCCCGTCAGTTTTCAGGGGCAAGACTCCAGTGGTTTCACACTGCCTCAGTTTGAAGAAGGGCCAGAATGTCTTCAACGGTTGGGGCTGGTCAACAAGGTCTTCTGTGGTCAGGCCTCTGACATTCTTCCAGTAGAGTCTGCGAATATTTTGTTGGACTTGCTCTTCCTTTCAGTTCAGATGTGTGAGACATTTCCGCTTTTGATCAGTTCCACGAGGTGGTCATGCCATAATGGCCTCAGTCTTGGTCGATGAGGCGACTCCTAAGGTTCCTTGTGACAACTAATTGGTCTAGTTATAATCCACATGATAAAGTTGTCCTCCCAGTCAGTGTGTCTACTCGCTCCCTTCCCTCAACACATGCATGTTCAGGGCAGTACATCCATACGATCTTTTTTCCAGTTGGACGCTTTATGCCAGTCTGGACTTCCCATTCCAGTTTTACTTTTTGAAGAAGGTTCATTGAGTTTGTCATTATCGTGGCTTGTTAATTTTTTAGCTTGTCTTTGGATCAAAACCAGCGAATAGTTTGTATCACTTCTTCTACCTTTATAATCAGACAGGGATTTGTGAAATTGTAATCTACTTTCTAGTTTTTTTTCTTCTTCACATTTTGCTGTGTATACCCAGCCAAATTTACCTTTGGTAACTGATAAACCGCTGTACTGGGTGTATTGGACAATTTACTACATAGCCATCTTGGTCACGAATGATAAGATCGACAGTAGGAAGAAACTTTAGGGAGAATTTGACATCAGAAGATCTTCATAGAAGAAACCTCCTTCAGATAAGAGTTCCGGCCCTGAACTCGCTACACAATAAGGAAGCGGAGCCACATCCAGGTCATGACTCCTAAATGCCCGTCTGCCGCTAACTTTTTTTTTCCTGATGCCACTGGGATTTGAACCAGTTTTTTTCTGATTCGGTGGGCGTCTCAAAGCATTGACTTTTCAGACAGACGCCTTACCGAAATCACCATGAGACACCTGCTCGAAGTTGGAAAATGTAAGCCTTGCGAATTTTTGTCGCTTTCGATTCGTCCTCGACCAGATCCAGTTGGAACTCTTTTCAGTTGCTTCAGCCATTGCTTCAGGGTCACTGTAGTTCTCTTCTGAGCAGAGCTGCTCCATGAGATCATAGGCTGACGAGCTTACAACAAAACCCCTCGCTCCAACTCCTATAGCGATGACTTCAGCGTGGAAGCCGGACTCATCAAGCTGAACCTGAGTTTAGTGCTAGATCTGGTCTCATGCTGTTTTTCCTAATGGTGTTTGGACCCCCCCCCCCCCCCCCCCCTTTTTTTTTTTTTTTTTTTTTTTTTGGTCTTATTTTGGCAAGTCTGCTGTGCACTCCCTGTCCTTAGTTCCATCCAGTAACCCCCCTTTTTTCACAGCTGTGCCGGCAGAGTTTGGCCTCCTGTCGTGCAGAACGTCGTTGTGCGTGCTTCTGCTTTCATTTTATTCCTCTGGCCGTGTTAACCGCATGGTATACGATCTCCTTAACGTGGCTGTACCTTTGTGTGTACTTTAACCTTTCCTATACGTCGTCTGAAATTTTGCGTGCCATATGTGAGATCCAAGCTTCTTGTGAAGGAATAAACCTTTGCGGTACATCGTGGGTCTCTACGGACCGTTGTTGTCTTCTGAAGGAATAAACTCTTACCTTTATGAAGTTGAAAATAAAATGGGACAGGAAACAGTATACAATAAACAAGTAGGGTAACTCTTGCTCCCATAAGAAAACCTAACACAGAGTAACTTTTATTCAAGACTGGCACAGCCTTTTAAACTTGAACAAAGTCAGACAAATACAAAGACGAACAATCAATCTTCAGTCTTCAAATTTGTAGGTCAGCCGTCATAGTTGACTATTATTGACCTGTGTGCACAGAGGCGTAAGATAAAATAAACAAAGATCTAATAGGAACAACAAAAAGATAGCTAAAGAGCTGTAAAGTCGCCTTAGTACCCCAACCGCATACCCCTGAGTTCAGCTCCGGGGCAGCGTGTTGCGGCAGGCAAAAAATTATTTTTTTTTTTTTTAAAGGGGGAACTCAACTAGCCTAATTAGTATATGGGGAGGCTTACCCAGTAATCGTGGCGACCCCCAGGTCGTGACCTGGACCGGCACAACCCTGCCCATCATTTACCGTTCGGCTAGTTGGGATAGGGATCTAGGCTGGGATTTTGTTCAGCTCCCTCTTGAATGATACCAAGGAGGGAGCCTCTGCTGCTGTTGCAGACAGGGAGTTCCAGGCTGGGATGGTTGATGGGAAAAAGCTGTACTTGTATGGGTCAGAGGAAGTGCCGAGATGAGCAAATTTATGTTTGTGGTTTGATCTGGTTTTAGCAGGTCCTTTCTTGAGGAATTTGTCAGGAGGTATGTCCACAGCGCCATTGACGATCTTGTACATGAAGGTTAGCCTCTGCCTGTTTCTTCGTGCTTCAAGGGGTTCCCATTCCAGATCTTGCATGGCTGTTACGCTGCTGGTCCAATCATATTTGTTGCATTCATATCGGGCTGCTCTTCTTTGCACCATTTCGATCTTTTTCTTCTGTCCTGCTTTGTACGGACTCCACACTGATGAGCAATACTCCAGGTGAGGGCGTACCAGTGTTAGGTAAGCAATCCAACAGTGGGGGAAAAACAAGCGCAGGCCAAAACCTCCTCCGTCATCACAGTAATGACTCAGCAAAGATTTTAACTTAAGGGGGAGGGGGGGGGGGGGGGGGTGAAGATGAAGTAAATGGGAACATAAATTTAAGAAAATATATTATAAATATGAAAACTCTTCACTAGCTGCATGAGGGAACCATCGTAATCTTTTGATCTCCCTTGCATCCTTGGGTGGATCCTCAGGCGTAGGCACAAAGATTGTCCCCTACATTTTATACTGTTTGCATTATGTCTTTAGTTTTTCAGCAACATTTTTTCCTCCCCACACTTTCGTTTTGTTTCATTACTACCCTTTGCTGGCTGCTTTGGGGGTGCTGTTGGGTTCTTTTTTGAACCCTTGGTGGTGAGAACACCACAGTATTATGGACTGTGGTGTGTCTCTATTTGACACTAGGAGCACAGACCCAATCAGCCGTGTCTCCCTGATGAGTCCGACCCAGCGGACGAAAGGTCTAGGAGCAGGCAATACAAATAGATCTGCCTTCGAGAGGATTTCGATGATTTTCTCATGCAGCTAGTGAAGAGTTTTCATATTCATAATATATTTTCTTTATTCTATGATGCCATTTTCTTCATCTTCAATCCCCCCCCCCCCCCCCCCCCCCCCTCTTCAGTTCAAATCTTTGCCAAGTCATTACTGTGCTGACGGAGGGATTGTTAGCCTGTGCTTGTTTTTCCCCACTATTAGATTGCTCGTCTTTGTATTTGTCTGACTTTATTCAAGTTTAAAAGGCTGTGCCAGTCTTGAATAAAAGTTACTATGTGTTAGGTTTTCTTATGGGAGCAAGAGTTACCCTACTTGTTTATTCCCTACCTTTATGTTGTGGGTTCTGTTTATGTTTACTCTTTGTCTTTAGAATGCAGCGGTCTGGGCAAACCCGCGACATACGGTGCTCAGGTTTTCTTCTTTGGGAGTATGGGTCTGCTCAGACCCACGACGCACTGGGACTTTTTGTTTTTGTTTATTCCTCTGTTTACCTACAAACTCAATTTATGGCACAGATGTAAGGCCATGGTTTGTTGACAAAATACTGACATTTGGTGGAGATAGGTTTAAAATGCACCCACTTATCAAGTGTAATTAGTGAGTGTGGGTCATTTCAGAAAGGTTAAGTGTCTAAGACATACTTAACCAATTGCAGTTCACCTTCTTAATCAAGGCAGAAGAAGAACAATAACAAGAGCAAAAAGAAGAAAAGGAAGAAGAAGAACAAGAAGAAGAGACAACAAGAACACTGTTCGGAGACAACGATCGGTTAAAACAAGAAAATGGCTCAAGCGCAAGAGATTAAGAGTTCTTTTTATTGGTGAACTGTAGCCTCACATATTAAATGCGCACTGACAGTAATAAATTGTATGATTGGTTTTCTCTTTCGCCAATCAAATAACTTGTCAGATACGAAATCGGACTCGTGCGTGCGTTTGACAATTTACTTGATTGGTTGAAGACAAAACAAGAAGAGCATTTCCGGTCCTACTCCGATTTCCGCTTCCGCTTTACTTTCCTTTGTATAACGCAAGGACTTCGTTATAAGTGGACGAACGGTCGTTTCGTATCATAGCTGCTGCGTCAGGCGTTCGAGCAGGAAACAAGGTGTGCGAGGTAGGACTTTTATTCTCTTGATTCCATGTGTGAAAATAACACAAGTTAGAACAATTGAACATTCAGAAAGCAACATATTTGTTGGTCTGTCCTGTGTTCCATCAGAAACTGGAAAGCGATCATTAATTTGAGTGAAAAGGACAGAGTTCGGGTCTCAGTTGTTGGGTCGCCACTGCCACACGGATTTACCAGTGAGTGAGTGACAGAAAGACTCTATAAAGTTCTTGCATAGCTGCGCAGTTGTTGAAAACTTGCACTTAAGAATTCGCATCGACTGGTAGTTTGCGAACTTCAACGTACTCACTTACTTACTTGATACTTGATGTCGGTGTTTGAGACCCGTGGTTACAGGTCAGTTCACCGATCGATTTGTTGTCCCTGTCTACAGCTGCTTGCACTTGCAAGATACATTGATAGCAGGTCGGGTTATACACGTAACTGAGGTCTCCATTGGATTTGGAACAGGGTGCGACATCATAGCCATATACAAAGATCAGGACAAAACTGGAATCATTGCGATTAGCAGAACATATAGCCTGTAACGTCAAATCTGCCTCAATCCTTCACTTATTTGGAGAGGTTTTTTGTGAGTTTTTGCAGGATACAAGTCATCACATATTCCTTTTTATAATGCCGTCCTGCCCCCTTTCCCAAGAAAAAAAGATGAAGAAGACATGGTTGAAAACACCTTCGCAAGACATTGATATGCTGCTATCATCCATTGAAAACATGACAGATTTAGGTGCAAGTACCTTGACAAAAATCGAAGGCTTTAAAGGAAAACGTAAAGCAGATGATTTCCCACTTCAAGATGAGACATGCTATGCTCAGTCAGCGAAAAGGCAACGGTTTAATGACTGTGTGGAGGAGAACCACTGTACTGCTACAGATTCTAAGGTAACTGAAGATGAAAGAGACGGTATGGTGACAAATTTGGACAGGAAAGCATATTTCAACCAGCCGTTGAACAGTCCAGATGGCAATGCAGAATGCATTGAAGAAGAAAGCATAGTAACTCTTTTGGGCCAAATGTGCAATGATCTTGATCAAATTCACACTGTGAACAAATTGGACGCAAGAGATCTGTTTATGGAACATGCTTATGACTTGCGTTGGAGTGATGAGGCGAATTCTACACAAGAACATTCTGATTTTGACAAGACCGTGATGACGATAGACACATGGGATCACCAAGAAAGGGCCTTAGACTACTTTGAAGACAGTTTGGAGTTTTCAGAAGATGATTTTCTCGATGTGTGGAACGGTCAAAATGGAATAGCAGCATGGTTGGAAGAGGAAGCTGCCCATTGCATGAAAGATGATTCTGACCGAGTTCATGATTTTCAGGGAAACATGACGTATCTTTCACAGGAAAGATACCAGTGTATAAAAGATTTTGACCAAGTGTTGGAAAATCAGGAGGGGACAGTAGAATGTTTTGAGGCAGAAGGAAAACAGTACAAAGAAGATGACAGTAATAAAGACTATTTTGATGAACGATATCAATTTATGAAGCGTGATTTTGAGCAAGTGTGGAGAAAACAGTACAAAGAAAATGATAGTGATGGAGACTATTTTGAAGAACGATATCAATTTATGAAGCGTGATTTTGAGCAAGTGTGGAGAAGTTGCCAGGAAGAAGCTACCAGGGCTGCAAAGAGTCCGTGTCATTTTTATGAATGGGACAAAGTGCAGAATAGTTTAAAAAATGAACTGGGCAGTATTCAGAACCAGTAGAGAGATGAAGATACCAGTTCATGAAAACATGTATTGATGAAGTGTGTAAATGGATGAACATTTCTAAGTATCGTGTTAGAAGTTGGAGTATGGCTGCCTTAACCCGTTCACTGCCTGAAAATATTACAAACAAAGGCTTTCCCAGTGCCAGGGAAATCTAATGATTTGGGGGTAATAATTAACAAAAAATTCTAGCTCAGAAACTACAAAAGATATAAAAATGAAATATATATAATTTTTGAAGGAAATTGAATGAAGATTTTGAATCTGGGCTTCTAATTTTGATAATAAAAAAGTATTTAGGCATTTAGATTTGGATAGATTTTTTTGCATGATCAAAAGCATATGTATTTACCACTACATCTTCACATCCAAACAAGAACACAAAGCAAAAAAGTTGAAAATAAAGTTTGTATTGTCACACTACACCTGTAAATGAAAGTAAAACAGTTTAGAAGTCTATCAAGACGCTCACACTCTATGCAGACAGGTCAGTCCACAACCACGCCCCCCTCTCCCCACCACGCCCCCTTGCTGGACTTCAACCCTCTCTTTCACTGCTCCTCTTCCCCTACCTTTCCCTCTGCCCCGTGCCACGCCGCGAGCAGGCCGCGCTCCCCTCTCACGCTGACTATCACGTCACTGACCACTGGCACGCAGTGCAGAGTACACACTAGGCGAGCTTGTTCGACGCTGGCAAACCAGTCAGCTGAACACACACTGAGGTCACACAGCCCGACACAATAACTGACGAATACGGTCGGCAATTCCATCACTATCATCATCTCACCTTCATGCTCGAGTGAGTCGTTGAATAAAAGATTATTGTCTTTGTCAAAAATCATTAGCAGAGCCTGCTCAGCTGTGTAAATACGTTGATTTGGTCGCTGCGCTTGTCGAAGGTTGCGCCGCCATCTTTGCAAGCGAGACGAAGTGCTGGCTGGTCATCCAGTCAGTGATGAGAATAAATGGGCTTTCCCCTCACGTGTGGTCATTTACATATCATTTTAATACTACAGACATATAAGGCTTACTACGCACACTCTATTTAAGTCCGTTGATAGAAATAGTAACGAATGAAAATTCAAGAAAAATGCATGACGTCAGTGGACGGCCCATAGGCACTGGGAAAGCATTTTTAATGCAGCGTCAGCTGACGGCTTAAAGGCACTCTACGGGTTAATGGCGGGATCAAAAAAAAATACACACGCAAATGTTAGTAGTAGTAGTAGTAGTAGTAAAATAGGGACTAGGTTAGGCTCTCACGAACCTTTATACGTCCCATCTTTATCATAATAACAAATGTATAGGTCTGCATTATGCATGCAAATTTTCCAATATTAATCCACATCAAATTTCCTAATTAAGCAGGTATCAGGTATGGGCCCTAAGCCTCACGGCTTATTATGGGCTCCCTCACTTGCTTCCAATCGTTGGCAAATGTGGACTATTTCGTGCACCAATGTGTGCTTGAAAAAAATTTGTCTATTTTGTCTTTGAAATCATCCAATCTGGTACTCAGGACTATATTATCGCTAAGCCTATTCCAGTCTTGAAAGACTCTTCTAGAGAAATGATACTTTCTGCAATCTTTTATTCCATTTAATTTTTTAACTTTAAGGTGTGTCCACGTGTTCTGTTTCCTTTATTAAAGATCACTAATTCATGTATGTCAATATTGTCCTTTCCCTTGATAAGTCTGTACATCTGAATCAGGTCCCCTCTTCTTCGTCGGTAGCTTAGTGAAAACAAATTCAAATGTTTCAGTCTGTCTTCGTATGTTAAGTCCTTTATGTGTGACACTAGCTTTGTCGCTCTTCTCTGTACTGCCTCTAGGGTTGTTATATGTTTCTTTAACCATGGTGCCCAGATTATTTGCACATATTCCAGTATTGGTCTGACCATTGTTGCATATAATGTTCTAAACATATCCTCATCCATATATGAAAAAGATCTTCTTATTAGTCCAACCATCATGTTTGCTTTTTGGGCAATGTTTTGTATATATATATGGGTATCAAACTTTAGGTCCGAATTGAATGTCACACCAATGTCCCTTTCAGCATCAGTCTCTGTCACATCAACCAAGTCACCTTTATTATCTCTCATATTATATATCACTTTTGGGTTTTTACTTCCCATATGTAATACCTTACATTTTTGTGCATTAAAACTCATTTGCCACTTTTTTGACCATTCCACAGCTTTTCCAAGATCCTCTTGTAGTTGAATGCCTGGTTTCCCAAATATCTTTGTGTCATCGGCAAAAATTTTACAGTAACTTTTAATGCTGTCCGGCAGATCATTTATAAAAATGATAAACAGCAACGGACAATTGGGTCTCTGTCTAGTAGATATAGCAATTGGGTCTCTATCTAGTAGATTCTTGAATTGATTAATATCTGGTGCATTTTTAGTAGTTACTGAAAGTGCATTCCAATGCTGAACAACTCAATTGCTAAATGTATATTTTCGAAGGTTAGTACGGCTATAATTAAAAAATAATTTTAATTTGAAATCAGAGTGCCTTGTTAATCGTGCAGTATTAATACTGAAGAATTTATTAAAATCTAAATCATCTAAATTATTTATTATTTTATACACCTGAATAACATCACCTCTGACATGTCTATATTTCAGATATGGTAAGTTTAAATATGACAGTCATTCTGCATATTCCCAATCCTTTATTTTATGTATCAATCTAGTTGCCCTTTTTTGTACTCTTTCTGTAGCTATGGATTGCCTCTTTAAGTATGGACTCCAAACAGTATTTCCATATTCTAAAATGGGTCGCACCATTGATTTATATAAACACAAAAAAGTATCTTTTTCAAGGAAGTTAAAGGATCTTTTAATTATTCCAAGGGTTTTATTGGCCTTGTTTGTGAGTTGTTCTTCAGTACTGTTGACAATTAGGGGGTCAGTCATTTAAGTGATTTCCATTAAAAGCTGTGAAATGGTTGTTTCATAAAATTTAGTGCACTGCAGAGGAAAATGGCTATACTATCAAGTGCATAGAATTTGGTTTGCCAATTTTCTTTTTCTATACAATAAAAAAGAAAAAAAAATGCTAGAGAGCCAAAAAATGGCGACTGAAAATGGGAACGCCGACACCTACCTACTTTGAATTCGTGTGGAGCCTTCCAGACGTGCTGAGGGCAGTTTGTATTTCACAGAAATTGTGTTTGAGTATCATAAAATCAATGCATGAAACTTAATGTAAAGTGTTTTAACAAAAAGTGCCTATTTGAGAATGCCAAACTTAGCGTTTGGCGTCATATACTTTACCATGTCAGACCATAGCATTCCACGGCAGTTAGTCAGCTCTGCCAGGCCGAGATTTTTTGTGGCTAATGCCGTAATAAGACATCATGTGACGCCCACACTACTTCCGCCAGGGAAGAAGCCGGTGTAAACTTCCTGTTCCTCATTCAACCTCGGCCTCCTGCCTAACAAGGACAGGTTTTTTGCTCTGTCTCACCTATACTTCTGTTTTTGTAGAGATTGCTTGTGTGCTTGCCTTTTTTACTTGTTCTGTTGTGGCTTACGTTAGACCATGGGTACCTTTGCCGCGTGAGGCTTATGGATGGCGCTTTGTTTCATTTTATTCACGCTCTACGGCATGACGGCTCACGATTTCTCTTCACCCATTGTTCTCCATTCGTCCCTTACTCGCTGGGTGTGGGAACGCGTCACCCTTGCAGTAACGCGTTCCCCACTCTCTCATTATTCTCTTCCCCTTATTCTTCAATTTCCATTGATCTCGGCGCTTTGTCTCTCCTCGCTAGCCATCTTGGTAATTCCTTCGATCGATCTTCGTCGGTCGCTCGAGCCGCCATCTTATTCTCGCCATTCCGGCCGACTCCGGCGTGGTCGTCCTTGTTCGTCGTACCTGTTCACTGCTATGGAGGTTTTCCTCCTCTGTTATTATCGCCTTCTTTTCCGTGTATCACTACTCCTGATCGTCTTCTTCGTTCACTCATCTAGTACGGTCGGTCGGGTTTGTACCCACATCGCTACCATCAAAATAGGATGGCGGATGTTTGAAGAAGAAGAAGAAGAAGAAGAGTTCGCCTTTCGATCTCCCGTCACTCATTTAAGCCAATAACAAGCATTTGTTATCCTCAATTTCCCTCTACTAAGTCGCCTTTCGGCCTCCTCGTATATCTTAAGCGCGTTAGTCTATTTTGCTCTCGCGCCTATTGCTTCTCTTTCGACGACCAAACCCTCACCGGTCAATCGACCCGCCATCTTGGTTTTTCCACTGCGGTCGGCGTCACCACCATATTGCCTCACCGCATGGAGCCCATTTTCGGTCGCACATGCTTGCCCGTACGGGGATTTCCCCAGGCCACATTTATTTGTACCCAGTGTGGCACTCTATGTATCATTACCACAGGTAGATCGAGTGACTTACGATCTCTTGATCTGCCTACTGGTGCACATTTATTTGTACCTAATTTATCACAGGTAGATCGATGGTCTTTACGATCTCCTCATCTACCAACTGGTGCACATTGATTAGTACCTCCTTAGCATTATTACTAGGTACACCAAGAGTATTTTACTCTCGTGCGCCATTGCACTTCACTCTCGGTGATCGATCTCGTCTCGGTCAATCGATCCGCCATCTTGGATTGTGCCACGCCTGTTGGCGTGTCCGCCATATTGCCTGACCGCACGCACCTTGTTTGGCGGTACGCGGCTTACCCGGGCGCATTTTCATGTACCTTATTTATCGTTATTACAGGTAGTTTGAGTGTCTTACGATCTCTTCATCTACCAACTTGTGCACACTTATTAGTACCCCATTAGTAACATTTATGTTTCCTCATTTATCATTACTACTGGTAGATCGGGTGTCTCTACGATCTCTTGATCTACCAACATGTGCATATTTATTACTACCCCAGGTATCATTATTACAAGGTAGATCGAGAGTCTTTGCCCTGCCTCCTTCATCGCCCTCGTATTAGTACACACCGATCGAGTTTTTCGATCTAGCAGTACGCAGTATTACTGTTACACGGGCGTTGTACCTGGGATAGTTACGGAGGTTTATCTCCATCGGCACCTTTATAGACCCATTGTCTATGCACTAGTGCAGGTCGCTCGAGTTCCTCGCGATCTCGCATTCCCATAATTACCTGCTACCCTTAGTTAGCTTCCATTACGGTGATCGAGTTTTGTCCCATCCTCGATCGAGGGTACGGTGGTCTAGCATCTTACGATCTCTCGTTCCACTACCAGGGGTGTTATTACAGTGCTGTAGCACTAGGTTAATCGATTTAGTGGTTAATCTTCGATCGACCGACTTGTCTCCGCTTTGTGGTCATGTGTGCCGCGATTGCCCTGCCGCCAGTGCCCAGCATGGCGAAGGACCAGGTCGGGTTGAGCCACTTTGCCTTTCCGAAGTCGCTCGCTGCCCCGGAGGGTCCGCCGGTCGATTCCCTGGGGCAATCCGTTCCTCCCGTGGAAGAACGTACGGTCGGCGTAGAGGGGGGGTCCGCAGAGGGGACACGTGACCGTTCCTCCCCTACCAGACCGGCAGACGCACGATCACTGCGTCCGAAGGGAAGAAGACAAGCTGCCACCATTGCTGCTAAATGTCTCTCATTCGATATTTCTACAGATCTAAGGCAAGGCTCCCCACAAAGGGCAGAGCCGAGCTCAAAAATCCAATTCCTTCTCTCCCTCCCCCTCCCCTTTGGACAGCTTGCCTCCTTCACCTTGGACACATGGTGACACCTCTCACTATCATGCTGAGTGGCGTGAACCTCAGCCCCCGGGGACCCTTGCCGAGGCACGAACCAGCACGGGTGACGGGATGCGCCCGGAATCGCCGCCCGTCACTCGCCTCCATGGGCTGTCGGATCCTAGTCTTCCCCCCACTAGGCTCTCGCATGCTCGAGACGCTCTCCCCAACCGTGCCCGCGTGCAGCCACCACTTGCGCACGAGGAGCGTCCTTACTCCAGAGGCGGAGTTGTGGATAGTCCCTGGGATGCCCAAACTGTTCATAACTCCGGGTCTTGGCTGCAGGCATGGCCTCGCGTCACGACACGCTCTCTCGCTACCCCCCACCCCCCACCCCCCCAACCCCCCCGGTGTTGCAGGATACCCCGGCCCCCGAGGAAATTCTGCCCCAGGGCCACCACAGCCCGCTTGCTTTCTCGGGGACCGGTGGCTCTATGCCCCCAAGAGGAATCAGTGGCTACGTTCGGATTTACACCAGGACCTACCTTGTGATCGGCTGTGCTGTCCAACCTCTAACAGCTGGCTCGACCCTGGTCCCCCATCCTCTCGGGCGCTGTCCGACCGGCAGGACAGGCCTCCCCTTCTCAGTCCGTCCGCCAATCATAGAGCCACGAGGGACCCGCCCTCGCCTTCCCCCACTCCCCAGCCAGGGCGGGACCCTCACGCACCCCGGCTGTTGCCGCCTGCTGAAGGTTCATCCGAACCTCGGCAGGAACACGACCACCCGGAGTCTGACGACGAGGAAGAAGTCCCGGTCTCCTCTTTGGGGGACCCGGACGCCCTGAACGGTGGCGCCCAGACCTTGTCGTGAGTGAGCCCCCCTCCTCCGGCAACGTCCTTTCACTTGAGAAATTCGCGGGGCCACGCCCAGCCCAACGTTCGCAACCCCGTCCCATATACGCACCCCTCAGACGATTTCCTCACTTTGGGAAGGTCCGGCAACGCGTGCCAGGGGTGCACAAGCCATCCCTCCACCTGGGAAGGAGGCCCTCGCGGCCCCCAATGCGGCCCCGGTCGGCTCCTTCCTTAAGGACCCCCGGAAGCCTGCTATTGCCTCCCTGTTTCTCGGACAACCCCGCGACCAGGGAGATGGCCATCTCCCAGGACGACCTCCGGCTGATCCCCAACCTCGCCCCTCCCCACTCCGCCACGATCTCCATGAAGCACCTGGTGGAGTGGGACCGCATGGTCAGGATGGCCTGCTCCACACCACGGCGGACACGTCTTGTGGACATGCTCCTGCAGCGGATGGCAGAACTGGGCCGGAGGAGGACGGTGCTGTCCCTGGGTCCCCAGATGACTCGGGAGACAGACCAGGAGACGCAACCTCGCCCTTTCGGTGACCCATTGATGCGGATCTTGATCTTCAAGATCTCGGATCACCTGTCGGCTGCGGCGGACAGCGCAGCCAGGACGCATTTCTATCTCCTTTTGGCAGGGAGAGAGTCCATGCTGTCACGGTCCAACCTCTCCCAGGCGCCAAGTCGGCCTTGCGATGCATCCCTGGGCAGGTCCAGTCACTGTTCGGCGACTATTCGACTGCGACACCAGGAGACGGACACTCGCTCAAACCCTATCCCAGGCAGTCACCTGCCCACACCGCACGGCCTGCCAAGCGCCCTAATATCCCCTCTAGGCTGAAACCGAAACCTCCCGAACAGAATTTTCGGTTCAGCCAGCAGACACGGTCCCAGAGGTGACTGGGGGAGTCGCCCATGGGGGACTCCATCCTTATACTCCCATCTCACAGACACTACCTACGTCTCGTCTGGCAAGATCGGGGTTCCAGAAAATCTGGGAAGCAGTCTGTACTTACACTGAAATCTGCTCGCAATGGGTTCCGACAAACGGCCCTAGTCTAGCAGACGACGCTCGCCTTGAAGTATTGATTTTTCTCAAGGTCTCGTCCTAGTTTTCCATAGTCTCGTTTCGCGTGAAGACGCAATACTTACATCCACCATTTTCCCGTCGGTGCTCAAGGCAATCGACATGCCAGGAAAGTGTGCATTTCAGGATCCTTGGGTCAAGGTAAGCAGTACTGGTTGCTAGGATCCCCAAAACTACATTATGTTCTATGTTTGGTGTGCCAAAGATCGCCTCATTTGCCATCTATGGGCTCAAAAACCACACACTCATGCTGACTATGGCCACAAAAAGCGCATGGCTCAGTATCTTAAATACACACGCGTTCGAGTTCCTGTCTTTTCAAGCGGACGGGTAGGGAGAGTGGCACTAGTTCAACCTCTACACCACCCCTCCAACTCGGGCTGTTCCCCTTTTTGTGAACCCTCATACCTCGGGAGTGTGGGACGCTCTGTCGGCCCGTCTCCACATCAACGGCCTGAAGTGGAAGCAGGCAGGCTTGCCCTCCCCCGCTTCCGACCCCAGGTCTCGCACCGACTTGTTCTCCTGCCCACGGACAACACTTCGGTGCCTTGTTATGTCAACAAAAAAGGGGGGGGGGGGGAGGGGGGGGGGGGGGGGGGGGGGGGGGGGGGGGGGGGAAGGGGGCTCACTTACTCAGCCTCTCCCTCCGAATAGAGGCCCCCCTCCACTGTTGCCGTGCGGGGATTCACCCTCTGCGCGACACACATAGCGGGGCCCCTCCTTCTCACTGAAGGGACCCTCAGCAGGCTGGCCCTCGGCCCAGTGGGGAACAGTGTTCAGGTCCAGTTCACTCACCCTCCCTGGTCTGGCCTCATAACATACGCCTTCCCTCCATTCCCAATCCCCCACAGGGTGAGCCCTTTTCCAAGGGGAGAGATGGCCTCCTGGGCTCAACTCTGTTCCTCCATCTGGCCTTCCTCTTTTCAGATAGGTAGTTCCTATCTCTCCTATCTTCTTCGTTGCGCTCTCGGTGGCTCCATTGGGGCTACTGGGAACCCCGCGCCCCAGGCGCTCCTCCCAGTCCTCTCTAGATCCTTCCTAGATGGGCAGATCGGCCTACGCCCAGGCGTATAAGGATCTCCCCATCTTATCTCCCCGGGCCCATGAGGGCAGGGCGCTGGCCACTTCCACAGCGACCCAGCGCTCTGTCCTCTTGCACCACATCCTGGAGGCAGCCTACTGGCATCCGGAAAATCCCTTCATAAGCCTTAATTTAGGGATGTCCGCATGACCAGGGCTGATGGTTCTAGGGACTTTTTTTTGCGGCTAACGCAGCCATATCTATTCCTCTGCTAACCCCAAGAACCATTAGGGCACTAAGCCCTCCTCCGATTCCTTTGAATTCTGCTATGGTCTGACATGGTAAAGTATATGACGCCAAAATGGGGAGTTTGTATTATACTCCCTGTTTGGCCAGTATACTTACCATGTCAGACTCTAATGCCCACCCTACCTTCCCCGCTAGCGCTATGGTTCTCGGGGTTACCTTGCGCATAGGCCTCGTTGAATGAGGAACAGGAAGTTTACACCGGCTTCTTCCCTGGCGGAAGTAGTGTGGGCGTCACATGATGTCTTATTACGGCATTAGCCACAAAAAATCTCAGGCCTGGCAGAGCTGACTAACTGCCGTGGAATGCTATGGTCTGACATGGTAAGTATACTAGCCAAACAGGGAGTATAATACAAACTCCCCATTTATGTGTGATACGCGTGATGTCCCAAGTCCACAAAAAAAAAATCGCATAACAAAAGTTCGTCACTCGACATCGCCACAATGTTTTTTCCAGCACCATTTGCAAGTAACAGTTTACAAAGGCAAATACATAACAAATTACATCAAAATACTTATTTCTTTTGAAAAAAAAAAGAAAACTCTTTTCAGGCTGTCCCAAATGCATCACACATGATGCCGAAACTTCGTATTTGAATTTTGAACGAACGAAAGCATTTCGAGTTACCGTGGCCGGTTGGTGAGTAAAGTGTGTAAACATAAACCAATATCGGTGACGTAGTACACAGAGAACTGTACAGGAAGTGAGAAATTGCACCCTAGAGTCGTGATGTCCCTTTCCGTTTCCTGTGAATCACACGAGACGCATGTGATGCCCAAGTCAACTCCGCAAAGAAATCTTCGAAGTACTTCTTTCCGAATGGTCATCCGTCCTGAGGTAAGTTCTTTTATATTCTTCACTGTTTAGTATATTGTTTTGTTACAGTTTGAAATAGTAATACTCATGAATCATGCTGGCAAACCATTTTGAATCTTTGAAGCGTGGCTTTTTTCAACTTGGCCGATGTCCCCATGACGCAAACGAAACACAAATCCTGCAATTCTTAATGATTACTCATGATTGTTAGCAATATTTTATCAGTGAATGTGCACTTCAGATAACTCATTATAGTTAGATTATTCTAGTAATATAATCTAGTATTTGGAAAAAAAAAAAAAAAAGGATTTTTAATCGAAGACAATTGATTTTAGTTTTGTGTGATTCATGGGACAGAAAGTCCTATGAATCACATGTCATGTATTTGCAGTTGATAGCATTACTCTTCAGACAGAAGCAATACTAATGTGTGGTACTAGTTTTAAATGCACTTATCATAATTTTGATAAAATTCGATATGTCTGTCTTTCTTTGAGTTGGTAATGTGAAAGTTTCAGGCCAAAGCATCAGGTGTGAAACATGGGACGACTTGATCAGTTAATACTATTTACTCATTTTGTAAGAGGTGTTTCTAGAGAAGCTTTGTGTTCTGTCCATTAAAACTCAGTACGATCTACATAGTAATATCTGTTTAAAATCACTATTATTAGAGTTTTAACTTTTTATTTTCTGTTTGTTGACATTTGTTCATTTGTAATGACTGCAGGTCTTGGAATCTGATGAACTTGAAATCGAACTCAAGTTCCTCAAAGCCGTGAACCACCATAATGTGTTCCCTGCAAACGATGGAATATACTGGGTGCCTCGTGAGGACATCACACTTGTGGAGGCGCCAACAGTGACACATGCGACCTTTTTTTTTTTTCTTAAAGACACTTCAAACAAGACTGGCAATCCTCTTCATTTTTTTGTGCATGTTTTTTCATATTGTGTCCTTTGTTTTTTTCTTTTTATATCAGTTTCTCTGTGGTATGTGTGTGTGTGTGTGTGTGGTGTGTGTGTGTGATACACAGTTTCTCATTTTATTCTTTGATGAAAACATTTGTCTTATCACATGCTCATCTGGGCCTCATCTCTAAAGCCATCAGAATTGTTAAAAACTTTAAAAACTTATCACTGTTTCTGTTATCTTGCTTTATTAAATAGCCAACACAAACAGGTTTTTTGTTATGAGTGTTCTGTTCCTGTTTTTGTTGAGTCTTTTTGCCTCTCTTCTGCCAATGCTGTCCCACGAAACACTGTAACACTTTTTGGGAAATAATGGTATTTCACTAAAAAGAGTGATCCGTCAGGATTGCAACTACTGGTATCTTATAAATATTATTACTGCATATATTTGTAATTTAATTAAGTTAATGGTTGGTTGTGGGCTAGTGACATATAAAAAAATTATCTGAGGACTGTTATGTATGCTGCGGTGTCCCAGGTTTTATGTTGCTAAAAATAGTTTGTCTTTATTCCAAATTACCATTTTTTAGATGTACATGTTTTCTTTCAACAAGTTAAGATGTAACAAAAACTATTTGAATTAAACTATAATATTTATTATATAGTGATGTCCCAGAGATGCACACATCACACAGCTGACAGCACCCCCCCCCCCCCCCCCCCCCCCCTTCAAATCTTTTCTTTCAGAAACAGCATTGTTGATACTGATATTTTCCTTTCAAAATGTGAAAAGACATATATCAAGCTACCAAACACAGGTATCAGAATACTCCAAGCCTGATGTATAATTTTTTTGTCATTTTCCCACATTTTGTTACGAGTACTGGAGAACAACTCTCATAGCACTTGAGATATGTGAATCAAATTTTAATTTTTGATTGAAAATCACACCTAAATCTGTCTTTCTCCTCACACTCTGCAATCGTGTGCATACCATTTTTACCTCTCATAGTATATATCTCATTTGGGTTATTTTTACTTATATGAAGTACTTTGCTTTTGGTTTCATTAAAATATAAGCTCCATTTATCTGACCATTCGTTTAGTTTATCAATATCATTTTGTAAGATTTTACTATTTTTAGTTGAGTTATATATTTTTTGTATCATCAGCAAACACTTTGCAACAACTCTGTATGTCTTCAGGTAAATCGTTTATAAAAAGAGTAAATAAAATAGGTCCTAAAATACTGCCTTGTGGAATACCACTTAGTATTATAGCTTCTGAAGAATATTCCATAGCCACTCTTACCTGTTGTGTTCTTGAGTTGAGAAAGTCTTTAATCCAACTATAAATGGATCCTGTTATACCATAGCTTAATAGTTTTTGCAATAAACGTTTATGTGGTACAGAATCAAAGGCTTTCTTAAAGTCTAAGTAGATAACATCCAAACTTTGATTTCCATCAATAATTTGAGTAAAATCTTCCATTACTTCTAACAACTGAGACACACATGATCTATGTTTGCGAAAGCCATGCTGACAAGGTGAAAAAAGATTATAGTCTTCCATGTATTGAATCAAAGCATCCCTAACTAAAGATTCTAATATTCTAATAATCAGCTTGATGATTGTGGACACTCTACGGAAAGAAAGAAAGAAAGCTCATGTATGCAATGGTAGTAATAATCCACACACTGCCAACTCAGGGATAAGTGTTTTGTTGTTTGTCTTTTAAGTTGAAATAATCTTTACCTGGAACAGTATACTCAGGTAGGTTGGTAGGTGTAGTGGTCAATCTTGAATATATGGATAGCTGCCAGGTGCTGTGTTTTTGGAACAGCATGCCACAATTTATTGACAATGCTATGCTGCAACACATTGTGATGAAACGCTATGCTAAAAAGAAAAAGTAAAAAAAAAAAACCCTGATCTAATGTGATGAAAATGTGTGCAGATACATGGTTGAAAATGGTTGAGTGATATCAGTGGTATAGCATAAGTAATATACTAACACTAGCGATTATCATTATGCGCTTCGACCCCGTCTCGCCCCAGCAAGTTTGTCTGTCGTGCAGTGTTCCGATGTCCAGTTTTGCGTCTGTGGACGCAAATTGCATCACGACACAATGCGTCACATGATCGCCGACCCGACGTTGCTGTTTGTAGGACACCAAGGATACTTGATACCTAATTTGGTGGCGATCAGCCTAAAACTGTGGCTGTGTATAAGCAAACAGACACACAGACGAACTGAGCTTTATATATAATATACTAATATATAGGGGGGAAAAGGGGAAAAAAAATAAGGCCAACAAAAGTATGATATTCAAGAACACCAGGGAATAGCTCAGTGGTAGAATGCAGGACTCGTAATCTTGGTGATCCTGGGGTTGTGGGTTCAAATCTCTGCTGGGCCGTTTTGGTACGTTCTATTTCCCATACAGTCCTGCGAATGAGACTATAAACCGAGTTGCGTGTGTGAATGCACGCATAATATCTTGCACACACATAAATTCCCATCACCAACTTTCGGAAGAGAAGGCCAGTTTGGCCGTTGGTATGGATGACACGTTACACACAGCATGCACCTTTCCAGAGTATGTCTGCCTTAATGGTGGGATGAAAAACGGCTTGTTTGGTAGATGGGATTAATCCTTGCCTGTCTACACAAGGAGTGTCCGCAGGAGCATCAGCCTGCGTATGCAGGGGGAAAAAAAAAACACCAGTGGCATATATTATATAGTATGGCACAGCAGATGAGAGACTGAAGGTGAATCATTTTTTAGGGTTTTTTTTCCCCCTCCTTTCTTAGTATGTTAACAATGAACAATCAGGATGCTCACGTAGGATGTGAACTCTGCACCACCAAATAAGATCCCCCTTGTCTCCCGTGCCCCCCCCCCCCCCCCCCCCCCCCCCCCCCCCCCGGAGTTATTCTTGGTCACCCGACTGACCTAAATATTGCCCACACTACTTCAAATTAGCGAAAGAAAGACAAGTAGCGAACAGCATGCCTTACTAAAGGGAAGGGCTAAGTCGTGTGGGAGTTCCAAGATCAGGCCTAAATCAGCATAAAGCATGGTGCTTCCTGTGTTGCCTGTATGACAGTTTGCAAGAAATAGGTTTACCGTTTTGAAACTATTTCATGGTCGGGGGGGGGGGGGGGGGGATAACAGATCTAAATTTAGCATTTTGAGTCAATACAGGGATCTACTGGTAGACACATGGTTATGCCTAGCTTGACAGTGCAGTCAGCTTGGCAGACGAGAACTAGAAAAAGCTCAACTGCAAATTATCAGCGTGATGCATGTTTTGTTTCTTATCCATCTATTACAGTACCGCTTAGCCTGTTGGCTTGATATTTGAAGAAAAAAGCACAGAAACTGATTTGGGCCAAAAATGCAATGATCATGATTATATTTACACTGTCAACAAATTGGATGTGAGAGATCTGTTTTTGACACATGAACACTGCATAAGCAGCATTCCTTTGGAGTTATGGGCATGTGTTTGTTTTAGTGGGAGCAAGAGTTACTCTATTTGTTTGTTGTTTATTGTTTACTGTTCCCTGCCTCATTTCATTTTACTTTCATTTCAGTCAAATCGAGGTTACCTGTATTTGTTTCTGTTCATCCATGTACTTGTCTGACATTATTCAAGACCGAAAGGGCTGTGCCAGTCTTCAAGAAATCAAATGTTAATTTATGTTTATTCATTTCTCTGGTTGTTGCATGTAGATGCGTCTGGTACAGGGTATATAGGTAAACTTGGAACATCCACACATACCCTTCACCTGTTCATGAAATTCCGTTTCCCTCTTTCTGTGAGGGAACTGGCCTGTTTGTGTGTTTGTTTTGTCCTTTTTTTTTATTTGTCACTTTTCTGTAGTGTCATTTTAATTAAGGAACAATCATTGATGTCAAAAACTAATGAAAAGGGATACCTACCCTGAAATGGTGTGGTATCTGGTTTTCCTTTTGTGCAGGTGTGAACAGACAATGACTTCACCAGCCCACTTCCTCTCCACCCCAGCATGTGCTGTTGTTGCAGCAGTCATGGAGACTGGTCGCTGGAGAGACCCAGTGGATCCCCAGTCTGCAAGGGGCGCTGACAGTCCTTGGGGTGGAGCAGGCTGCAGCCATCATGGGTGATGGTGGGTTTTTTTTTTCAACATCCAGTTGGGGAATGTAGAGAAAGAGGCTGCAGACACAAGTCTTAAAATTTTCTCAACAAAGTTTCACTTTAAGCACTAGTAACAGGTTAGCTTTGCCAGCTTCCCTCTGAGAGGTTGTGGGTTTGATTCCCATCAGACCAATTCGTTTGTGGGATATTTCTGTCCTGACCGGCTAGTGAGAGAGAGAGAGATGGGCTGCTCAAGTGGGAAGACTGGGCCACACAGTCAAGTTCCATCCACTCAATGGATGAATCTCTTGAGTGTGTTGCTCAGATTTCTTGAGCAGCGTTGCTTCAGTCTGATGTCACGGGGTTAGTTGAAGCTGGGATTTATTATGAAACTGAAAGTGAGCGTAGAGAACAGACCTGCCATATAATCTTCGACCAGAATGGAAATCCATTTCATCGATGGGCATGAAAAAAAGAAAAAGGTCTGACATTCTGTGGTCTTTCTTTCCCTATTCTCATAGCGACCTTAGTGTTGAGTTCTTCTCCACGTCTGTGCCCTAAGTAAGGTTCTGTCAGGGTCACCGGTATCAGCTTATTCATGAGGGGTCGTTGGCTGGACATGGTGATGCCTTCAGGAGGGAGAGCTTACTCACACTGACTCTGTGACTGAACGGTTGCAATAAGAAGTAGAGGGCTTAGCAGTTGGTGTCTTGCATACGTTGGATCAGAACAGGCACCACTGACTACTATCAGAACAGGCACCATTGACTACCACCAAAGTGATCAGGAGCAGTCTACATGGCCGATAACGAACCCACATCAAATGCTGTCTTTGTAATGTAGAAGAGGATCCCTTGAGTTTGTAGGGAATGGGGGATATGATGAAGACTGTGTAGCGCTGAGGTAGATGGGGAAAAAAAAAATTGACATTCTGGCTCTCAGTCATTGGAAAATGTTGCTTGCCCAACCAATTTTCTGACAGCCTGTGCCATTTCATCACTACCTGATGTTACCAATGAATTAGGGAGGGGGGTGGGGGGAGTCTTGCCAAAGGCAGTGATGTTAATCCACTGCCAGTCCGGTCAAGTGAAAGATGGGCAAAACTGTAGTGAGTTAAGCTCCTTCATGGGAAGAACAAAAAAAGTGATGTCCTTTTTTTCTTTCTGTTATATGTTGGAACTTTTGTTAACTCCTTCCTCGGTCTTGTCAGTCCTTTTTTTCTCTCTTCAGTTTTCCCATCTTCCCCCTTCACCAACACTTCTGTTCTAGAAGTAATGATGAATCAATGCCAGTCTGCTTGAATTGATCTTGTGATTTGCGACTCCATTTTACCGCTGTAAAAGACCTTATGTCAATATTCACCTGTTCATGAAATTCCGCTTCCCTATTTCTGTGAGGGAATTGGCCTGTTTTGTGTTTGTTTTGTCCTTATTTTTTTATTTGTCACTTTTTCTGTAGTGTCATTTTAATTAAGGAACAATCATTGATGTCAAAAACTAATCAAAAGGGATACCTACCCTGAAATGGTGTGGTATCTGGTTTTCCTTTTGTGCAGGTGTGAACAGACAATGACTTCACCAGCCCACTTCCTCTCCACCCCAGCGTGTGCTGTTGTTGCAGCAGTCATGGAGACTGGCGCTGGAGAGACCCAGTGGATCCCCAGTCTGCAAGGGGCGCTGACAGTCCTTGGGGTGGAGCAGGCTGCAGCCATCATCATGGATGATGGTGGGTTTTTTTTTTCAGCATCCTGTTAGGGAATGTAGAGAAAGAGGCTGCAGACACAAGTCTTAAAACTTTTCTCAACAAAGTTTCACTTTAAGCACTAGTAACAGGTTAGCTTTGCCAGCTTCCCTCTGAGAGGTTGTGGGTTTGATTCCCATCGGACCAATTCGTTTGGTGGGATATTTCTGTCCTGACTGGCTAGTGAGAGAGAGAGATGGGCTGCTCAAGTGGGAAGGCTGGGACCACACAGTCAAGTTCCATCCATGCAACGGATGCATCTCTTGAGTGTGTTGCTCAGATTTCTTGAGCAGCGTTGCTTCAGTCTGATGTCACGGGGTTAGTTGAAGCTGGGATTTATTATGAAACTGAAAGTGAGCATAGAGAACAGACCTGTCATGTAATCTTCGACCAGAATGGAAATCCATTTCATCGATGGGCATGGAAAAAAGAAAAAGGTCCGACATTCTGTGGTCTTTCTTTCCCTATTCTCATAGCGACCTTAGTGCTGAGTTCTTCTCCACATCTGTGACCTAAGTAAGGTTCTATCAGGGTCACCGGTATCGGCTTATTCATGAGGGGTCGTTGGCTGGACATGGTGGTGCCTTCAGGAGGGAGAGCTTACACTGATTCTGTGACTGAACGGTTGCAATAATCAGTAGAGGGCTTGGCAGTTGGTGTCTTGCGTACGTTGGATCAGAACAGGCACCATTTGACTACCACCAAAGTGATCAGGAGCAGTCTATATGGCCGATAACGAACCCACATCAAATGCTGTCTTTGTAATGTAGAAGAGGATCCCTTGATATTGTAGGGAATGGGGGATATGATGAAGACTGTGTAGCGCTGAGGTAGATGGGGAAAAAAAAAATTGACATTCTGGCTCTCAGTCATTGGAAAATGTTGCTTGCCCAACCAATTTTCTGACAGCCTGTGCCATTTCATCACTACCTGATGTTACCAATGAATTAGGAAGGGGGGTGGGGGGAGTCTTGCCAAAGGCAGTGATGTTAATCCACTGCCAGTCCGGTCAAGTGAAAGATGGGCAAAACTGTAGTGAGTTAAGCTCCTTCATGGGAAGAACAAAAAAAGTGATGTCCTTTTTTTCTTTCTGTTATATGTTGGAACTTTTGTTAACTCCTTCCTCAGTCTTGTCAGTCCTTTTTTTCTCTCTTCAGTTTTCCCATCTTCCCCTTCACCAACACTTCTGTTCTAGAAGTAATGATGAATCAGTGCCAGTCTGCTTGAATTGATCTTGTGATTTGCAACACCATTTTACCGATGTAAAAGACCTTATAAATGTCAATATTCACCTGTTCATGAAATTCCGCTTCCCTATTTCTGTGAGGGGATTGGCCTGTTTGTGTGTTTGTTTTGTCCTTATTTTTTTATTTGTCACTTTTTCTGTAGTGTCATTTTAATTAGGAACAATCATTGATGTCAAAAACTAATGAAAAGGGATACCTACCCTGAAATGGTGTGGTATCTGGTTTTCCTTTTGTGCAGGTGTGAACAGACAATGACTTCACCAGCCCACTTCCTCTCCACCCCCAGCGTGTGCTGTTGTTGCAGCAGTCATGGAGACTGGTGCTGGAGAGACCAGTGGATCCCCAGTGCGCAGGGGGCGCTGACAGTCCTTGGGGTGGAGCAGGCTGCAGCCATCATGGGTGATGGTGGGTTTTTTTTTTCAGCATCCTGTTAGGGAATGTAGAGAAAAAGGCTGCAGACACAAGTATTAAAACTTTTCTCAACAAAGTTTCACTTTAAGCACTAGTAACAGGTTAGCTTTGCCAGCTTCCCTCTGAGACAGCGTTCATAGGGTCCTTACAGGTCCTTACATTTTGAAACACCTCAAGTAAGGCCTTACAAGTGCTTATATTAGCATCAAGGTCCTTACAAGTCCTTACGACAGCCAAAAAAATCGTTGATGGCGAAATGCTGGTCAGAAAATCTCGGAAGCAAGCGGTACTTACTCTGAAATCTGCTCGCCAATGGGTTCCGACGAACGGCCCTAGCCTAGCAGATGACTTTCAGCTTGGAAGTATTGATTTTTCTCAAGGTCTCGTCCTATTTTTTGCATAGTCTCGTTTCACGTGAAGACGCGATACTTACATCTGCCATTTTCCAGTCTTTCTTCTTCTTCTTTCCTTTGGTGCCCACGATCTTGAGGACGATCATTCTGGCACATAAGGGGGGGGAGTTCATTTGTATGCTCCAATCATTGTGATCACGTTCACTGTGATTCTCATTGTCCATAAACCATAGCCAGTCTGTTACCGTAAGGGACACATGGCATTAGTAAACTGTCACTGTCTTTGCTCAAGGCAACCGAAATGCCAGGAGAGTGTGCAATTCAGGATCGTTGGGTCAAAGAAAAGCAGTACAAGGACTGGTTGCTGAAGGATCACAAAAACAAACATTATTCTCGATGTTCTGTGTGCAAAAGATCGCTGCATTTGGCGTCGATGGCACGTAGGGTTGTGCTAGACCATATTCACAATATGGGAGGTGTGGAGGAAGTTGTCATTGACAAAAAAAACTCCTTGTCTCAGCATCAGGAGCCTGGGGAAGATATGACAGACACCTTGCTAAACAGAGGCAAGAGAAGGAGGCAGCTGTGGAAAAAGAGAAGAGAAAGAGGTTAGGAGAAGAACTGGTCAACCTGAGGAAGAAACATAAATGCACCAGTGATGAGGCACGTCATCTCCTTGAAGAGGCTGACCGTCTAAGCTTCCAGGCTCAGGAGCAGAGAAGTTTCAGTCTGGTTGAACGATGCATCACTCTGCGTTTGTTAGCCAAGGACAAAAAAATGAAGCAGAGAGAGTTCTACAGGACATCACAAGGGTCAAAAAAGAATGAAAACAATACTGATTAAGGCCAGTGTGTGTGTGTGTGTGTGTGTGCGTGCGTGCGCTTTTTTTTTTCTCCAAAATCTATAGGGGATCTGAAAGTGCCTATGACCACTAATAACAGTTTGGGGTTTTTTTTGTTTCTCATTCTCAGTGTCATTTTTTTTTTTTTTAACTTATCTCTTTTGTTGTGAAAGACTGACATTCAAGTTTAAGTATCAGCTATGACTGTCAAGTTAAAGTATCAGCTGGTTTTAGGTTTAGGTGTGAAAAGAGTGGATTGAAGTTGAAGACAAGAGACTCAAGACATTGTTCTTACTGAAGACTGAACAAGGGAACAAACAGTTTTCAGTGTGATTTGATTCTGCAGTACAGCAGCCAAGTTGTGTTGGGTGTATGCTGTGTTTGGTGCATTTCCATGAAGAGATATATATACAAGTACGTTTTGTAATATGTATGCTGCTAATGTAATGTAGAGGTCCTTACTAATTTAGAAAATGGTCCTTATAGGTCTTTACAAGGTCCTTACTTGGCATAAGCTGAAATCCCTGGGAACCCTGTGAGAGGTTGTGGGTTTGATTCCCATCAGACCGGTTTGTTTGTGGGATATTTCTGTCCTGACCGGCTAGTGAGAGAGAGAGAGAGAGATGGGCGTGTGTTTTCTTTTTGCCCAAAAAACGCTTTTGATACACATAATCACTTGTTTTGGCAGCTTACAAACCGATAAAATTGATCAAAATTGACATGCTCTCACCCCGAAAAGTGGGAATGGACTCGTCGAATGATACCTCGTTGGAAAGGTCTAGACCTCTATTTTTAAACTGAAAACCTTTCAGGGGTCAATTTCCACGGTGCAAGCCAATCATCATCCTTAAAAAAGGGGTATGACGTATAAACAATTGGAAGGGTTGAACAATTTTACTATATATCCGTGATTTTATGATCTCATTTTCTTTCTCTTCCCCCCCCCCCCCCCCTCACCCCGGCCAATTTTTTTTTTTCCGTTTAATTCTTTGTCAAGTCATGTAATGATGAAGTATAGTTAGCCTACACTTGTTTTCCCCTACTACCAAATTGTTCAGCATGATATAATATATATTATTATATATATATATAATGGTGGCAAGTGCCAACAGAGATTTTTAAAAAAATGCTCAGCCGTACTGGGAGCAACATTTAAACCTTACTTTTTAACAAATATATATATATATATATATATATATGCATATATATATATATATATTTGGTGGTGGTGGTGGTTTGTGTGTGTGTGTGTGTGTGTGTGTGAAATATCAATGTTTTTACTTTGGTCTTGTTTCTTGTCATTGTGAAGTACTTGGTGATGTGATGGGTGTATGAGAGGCCCAATATGTTGCAATTACATCTCATTCCACCTGCTTGTAGAGCTGCAGTTCCTGCTGTACTGTTTTATAAGGGCCCATATTTCATGCATACTCGTGTAAAAGATGCAGTGTACCGCACAAGAGTGGGATATTTTTTTTCCTTTATGTTGGTATTATACCAGTCCTATTACTTCAGGCAAATACTTGAGAATTGCCACTAGGATGAAAATACTAACATGTTCTCAGAAGATTTTTCTACTGATTGTACTAGAAATATGAGAATCAGTTCCAACTACCATGTGTATAGAAAGATGCATGAAATCTGCCCTGGTTTGAATATGAGAGAATCAGTTCCACCTACCACATAGAAAGATGCATGAAATCTGCCCTGGTTTGATCAGTCCCCCTGCTCTGTGTGCATTCCATGATGCAAGGAGAATGTGGAGGTTACTGAATTCATCAAGGATATGTCACAAAACAGCTACCACAGTTGATTTTAGTGTTGGGCTGATACTTGACGGCACTGGTTGGGAATGATTACAGCTGTATAGGAAGTTTCCACAGTGGTCTTCGTAATTCAGTGTCATCAACCAGCAGATGATGGGAGACCTGAACATTCTCAGCACACGGTTAGAGGGAATGAACGGTGCTGGCCATGAAATGAACAGTTGCAGAACTCGACTACTGCCTCAACCCCCCCCCCCCCCCCCCCCCCCCCCCCCCCTCCGTATCCTCCTCCAGGATTGGGCTTGCCTGTGACTTTCTGGCCAGTGAAACTCTTGCAACTTCGGGTTTGCCCGAGTCCAGTCGTCAACTGATGCCGCCAGTTCATCACACTCCCTTCTCCTACCATGGTGGAAAACAGCATCACTGAGGCTTCACTGTGCCACAGTGGGAACCACAGGACACTGTGCCACAGTGGGAACCACAGGACACTGTGCCACAGTGGGAACCACAGGACACAACTGTGGTTCACCCGGTGGTGGTGGTTGCGCAGAAAGTACATGTCCATCAAGGGATCAAGTGACCTGCCAGAAAACTTTTTTTTTTTTTAATTTTTTTTTTTTAATTTCCCCTGAACTCTCTGTCAGGGGCTCAAATGATCAGAGGGAGGACATTGAGGCCCTGTGGAGGCCTGAAACATGTGGACACCATCCAGTAAAACAACCTTATCCCTCATCCTCACCCTTCTTTATAGTGCTGCTGGCCAGTAATGCTGTTTTTCCACCTCCTGTAGCATAAATGGTAACATCCCATGCTAAGTCTGCTCTGTAGACAGGAGTAATGAGACCTGGTCAGTGACCTGTGAAGATGACTGTATCTGCCTGCAGGTAGGTCCGCCGTGGACAGGCACCACTGTGGCACCTGGGAGACACAAATGGATCATCTCATCCTTCAACCTTTGTTTTTACACGGGCATGATGGTATTAGCCCAGATTATGATCACCTTGTGGTTGGCTTGGGTGTGAACAACATGAATTAAATCTTCATTCATGCACTTCAGGTTTGAGATACTGTTTTGCATTTAGCAGTGCAGTGCATCGGACCATTCCATATTGGACGCACACAAAGAATGCATCAGAACATGGCAAAGTATATATGTTTTAACTTGTGACCATGAACCAGATAATGATGAAAGATTGTGTGGCTGTGATTTGTTGGAATGTTACAGCTTGACGCTGCCGGGTTTGAAGTCTGACCGACATTATGAGAAACACACTCCTTGTCATCACATGATCCTTGCATTCTGATCCTTGCGTTAGCATGGGATGTTATCATTTATGCTACAGGAGGTCATCGTGTTTTAGGGAGAAGAATCATTCACTTGAATATTATGACCAGGTGATTAAAATAGTGGGCCACAAATGGCTCAAACAAACAGAGAAAATTGGAAAGTATGCTGCAGTAGAATGTCAGTGCTGTTCAGAATAGTTATTTTTGTGTTACTCTAGGAGTAAAACATTTCCATGGTATGCAGATGACGTGCAGCTTCAGTAGAAGTACACCATACAAATGCTGTGTTTGTGGTAAAAAAAACAATAATAATACATATCCCATGCAGATGCTGTTATTAGTTAAAATGTGTATGCATGCAGGCAAATGCTTTCAGAGGTATTACAACTTGGCAGTAGTTCTGATAAGACTCTAAGTGAAGTCCTTGAAAGGTCCTTCTCATTACAGGGAGTGGATGGAAATCCTGAAACAAAAAGGGAGGGAAGGCCCTTCCATGTACCAAGGCCGCACGGAATGAGGCGGCAGGACAACCACCAGGTGTCCTAGCATGCGCGGCGCTGACCTCTCACCTGACTGGTGACGTCAGAGGCTCCTGGCCACTGGTCCGTGAAGGTGAGCACCTCATGTTGACTGTTTTATGCCAGCAGTTGCAGTGGTTATGAAAAAAAAAAATCAAAAAAAGATGGGGGGGGGGATAACTCTCAGGCTCTGCAGTAAGCCGTAATGAAATAGTCTGGAAAATCTTCATGATGAGGGAACAGACATCATAAATTTCCAGTGCTGTGAAATGGATTGAAGTAATGGTGTTGTTTCACTTGATTTTGTTTTTCCATTTACAGACGCTGACATTGCACAAGCCTTTCGTTTGTGTGTTCTTGTATTTTTGTTTCATTTCTGTCAAAAAGTCACAACAAAAGAAAAAAAAGCAAGCCAGTCTACCAAGCCACTGCCATGCTTTCCTGCTATTGTATAATGAAAAACAAAGTGTGGCCAGATTTGTATGTGCATTGTGAGAAAAATCTGAATTGTTAAAGCAGCTATAAGATTTCTGATTTGGTCGCACACAGATATTGAAATTATGATGGCCTTCTACTTTACCTGTTGTTTTTATTTTGCCTGTCTGTTGTGCTTCATATGATTTGTCTGAACATAGATGGATTTGCGGTTTTATGTAAAGTCAGAGGGTGAAATTGATGGAATTTTAACTTCCAGAGAAAGAGGGCAAACGCCATAAAATGACGATGTATCAGCTGGATTCAAAAGATTTCCAGGCATATCTGCATTTGTCTGTCTATTACATATATATCCAGAGCAAATTTAGAGGGATATATATATATATTCCTCTAAATTTGCTAAGGATATTTTTTTTGTTTTTTGCTCTCGTGGTGACCTCAGTTCCAATGTCCTCTCCATGTCTGTGGCCTTGGCTTGATTCCGTCAGGTTCACTGGTATTGGCGAGTCCATAGGGGCTATCGTTAGAGGACGTGGTGGTGCTCTCTGGAGGGAGAGCTCACTCACGCCAGCTCTGCAACTAAGCAATTATTGTCGTCAGTTGGGGGCTTAGTAGGTGGTGTTCTGCATTATGTTGGATCAGAACAGGCGCCACTGAACACCGCCAAAGTGACTCGGCAGCAGTGCAGTGTCTCCTTTGATGGGTTGCCTCTTGATGACTTGATACTGCTCTCTGTGGATTGCTGGTGCCTGGGCTGTGGCAGGACTGACCGGGCTGTGGCTGTGGACGGGGTGTTGGAATGAGCGGCGTGGGTGCACCGCCACTGAGGTGGCACAGAAGATGGGACAGCAAAAAAAAAAAAAAAAAATAAATTTTTTTTGTAATGTCACCAAGGACAGTTTGAAAATGATTGGATAATTCAAATCCATTGAAGGCAGAATGGTCATTGTATGTGTTTGTGACAGTGAAATATGTTTGTGAACTGTATCATTCTCTGCAGCATGTGCTTGCCGATAAGCCCTGAGTTCACTGTGTGTGTGTTTGTGTGTGTGTGAGAGAGAGAGATCATATCCTTCGCAAACTTGGAGTACGTATGTTCTGTTGAATCTTTATTCTTCCTTTGTTTGACAAAGAGCTCCGATTAACTTCAGTGCAGATTTGAAACTGATTACATCATCAACAAAATTGCCTGTTTTTTTTTTTTTTTTGCAACATTTATGAGTTTTATGCCAAGATTACTTGCATTACTGTACGCATTATGAAAATGTGTTTGTGTGTTTTACCAACTAGACTTATTGTGTGTCATGTTTGGTAGGTATAGAGTTGATGGAAAGGAACCAAGAAGCCAGCAGGACTGTGCGCGAGGAAGAGAAGTGCCATTGCGTCGCATCGTTTTGACATAACTGTGAATTGAGATGCATATCTAGTATAAGGTGGATGTTTATGCTTTGTTCAGGATTCGTACGCTCCTTGAAACTCCTTGAATTCTGACAGGGAATTTCAAGACCTTGAAAACCTTTGAGAATCAATAAAATGTGGTTCTGTTGACCAAACCTCCTTGAAAACCTTGAAAATCAGCTCCAAAAATCTTTAATGTGGCAAAAAGAAATGGCAGTTTGATTTTTCTGCGTTCAGGTTAATGAAGAATTATTTTAAAACAAATTTTTACAAACATCCTGGATCGTCTGCGATTTTACCAAGGGAGATAATTTGTAAGTCATCAAAATTAAGTTACAAACTATCTCCCTTGGTTGAATCGCTGACGACGAACCAGGATCGCGACAATGTTTGTAAAAATGTTTTAAAATGATTTTTTTTCGTAAACCTGAACGCAGAAAAATCAAACTGCCATTTCTTTTTTCAATTTTTATGCAAGTAGTATAGAGAGGTGGCACGAAAATTTGACCATTTTCTTTCAGAAATCGTGTTTTGGGTTTTATGTGTTTTTGTGCTCAAGAAAGTCTGTTCAAACCATCTGTGGTGTTCATTTTGTCTATTTTCACATTTTTCTTAGTAAAAAATGACATTATTTGAAGGTGTATGTGAAAATTTTAACTTTATTTTCAAACGCCGTTTTCTCAAAATCACTTTTTTCAACACTGGTTCATGTGCAAGGAGTATAATATCTCTGGATCCAGACTAGCTAGCTTGGTAATTGTTTTTTCTTTTGATCAGAAATGATTTCTGCATGCAATTATTTTTCATTTATAAGTCAAAACAGCACATATCATTTGCTATTTCTATTGGAATAATTCGAAAGCAATGAAACGCGAAGCCTGATGGCCACCATATGGAAAAAAAATAATTGAATAAAAAGCAGTTTAGATATATAAAAATCCTTTTGTAATTGCATTACTTTAGCTCAGCAAAACAGTATATAAAAATCCTTTTGTCATTGCATTCCTATAGCTCAGCAAAACAAAAGTCATGTTTCAAGTGCCTAACATGTCTGCTATGATACAGATACAGTTCTTGTCATGAACCTTTTTTTTTTTTCAATTTTCATAATTTTGCCCCCAATTGTGGTCCCCAAATCACACAAGAGCTTTGAAATCGCCCAAATATGTTTTTTCCATTTTTTTTTTTTTTTACATAAACAATAGAAAAAAAATGAAGTTTTAAAAGAACAATGGTTTAATTTTCGTGCCACCTCTTGCCTTGAAATAAAATAAACGCTCCTTGAAAACTCCTTGAATTTTGTTCTTGGGAGTCTGTAGGAACCCTGTTGTTTATTTTTTTATATGAATACGTGTGAATTGGGATGTGTGTAGCGTAGAGCTTCCACTGTATGATCTCATCGTGTGAATTTGGATGTGTATGATGGAGAAATTCCACTGTGTGATCTCATCTGGTGCGAATTGGATGTTTATGCTTTAATTTTCTTTATATGAATAGGTGTGAATTGGGATGCGTGTAGTGTAGAGATTCCACTCTGTTATCTCATAGTTTGAATTGTGATGTGTGCCATGGAGAAATTCCACTGTATGGTATAGTTGTGTGTGAATTAAGATGTGCAATATGTCTGTGTGTGGTGTTCATGATGTGGAAAGTTATGTTTCATGTTGATCTTAACAGATGTTTTATTTTGAATTATGATTTTGTGACACAAAAACCATTGCAGTATTTGCACCATGTGTGTTTGGTTCCTTGAGTGTGCCAAAACTTGCCGTTTTTGTTTTGTTTTTTGTGTGTGTGTGTGTGTGTGGTTTTCTTGTGCGTTTTGTACATGATCAGGGGGGAAAATCCCCTTGTGAAATAAAATGACAATGGATACTTTGAATACTGTTTTAGATAGATAGATAGATAGATGAGTTAATTAAGCAGTGAAATAGATTAAACTCAGATTATGAACAAGTCTTGTCCATCTGGATGAACTTCAGACCAGAACATGTTTCAAAATATACAATGAAGTATTTGGGTGTCATGAGGGAAAATATATGCTGATGATAACAAGATAGAGAAAACTGTATGCTCAAGGGTTGAAACACCTGACATGAAAAAGTGTGTGTGTGTGTGTGTGTGTTAGTTTTGATTGTTTTACCAGTATGAAGAAAGGCAATGGCTTCTTCCTTCTTTTTTGTTTTGTTTTTGGTTTTTTTTTTTTGTTTGTTTGTTTGTTTTGCTTTGTTCTCTTCGATTTTGGCAATTTCTTGGAAACTTCACAGTATGTTCATTAAGAATGAAGAGTGAGTTATAGAATGTCTGATTTCCCTTTAAAGAAAAGATTTAAAAAAGAAAAAAAAATGAAGAGTTTGCCTGTATCTTTCTAACATAAAGGAAAAGATTCAGGTAAAGTGAGCAGTAGATCAACTTGAAGAATGGTGGTTTTGCGGGATGAGATATTCACAATAGAAAGAGCCCCCTTTTTCCTGTGTGATCAACTTGTCCTTAAAAGCTTGAGCTGTGAGGACGTAAAACTCAGCTATATTCCTGTGTAATCCACAATGATGACAAGCTGTCAAGATTTCATCAGGCACAGTGAAGGGGATCTTTCTCATGTACACTGTTGGGTTTGGGGTCATGTGATGGGTTAATGCTGGTGAGGGGGCTGCTGGACCCTGGTCTCCATGTGAAGGGCGGGATGATTGTTCCCTTGGATTGGCTACTGTATGTGGCCCAGGCCTTCACGTTTTCCCCCCGACATGCTGAGACCAATGCCTGGATAGTTTTGAGTCGTGAACGTGGACCTGGTTGTTGTCACCAAACTCTTTTACTCTGGCATCCAGTGATCTTGCTGACCTGCATTTGTTTGGTCATGGTCACAGTCATCCCTGAAAAAAAAAATACTGATTCATGACTTGTCACTGTACATGGGATTCATGATATAGCATTTCTTGTCAGTTCATGGGATGCGTGACTCATGACAGCATTTGTTGTCAATAAGGGGTTTTTTTCTTACTGAAGGAGGTGGCATCTCGAGTATGTTCAATGGATCTCACCAATATCCATGAATGCTCACAGTACATGAGACAAGACCAACCTCTGTAGGTGAGAAAGATCCTTCATCATTGTACCAAAGACAATTATTCTTGCCCAGATGGAAAGCTTGCGACAGCAAAAATCCTTTTTCTTCAATATTTTTGCCCCACTGTGACGGGTGTGCTGTTATCATCCTCACACTGTTTTGTTATTCTGTCGTAACTGGTGTATTTTGCTCCATTCTTGCTTTTATGGAGTAGGCTAACTGGTGTTGTTTTTATTACCTATTTTCATTGGCAGAAATGAGAAATGTTTTTGGATTGGCCCGTGAAGTAAAATTGTGGAGTACATGTTGAAAACCAGTAAACATAGAAACTTCACCATACGAAAAGGTTTTTTGTTGTTGTTGAAAATGCAGTCTCTTTTCATACGTAAAAATGTTGGAGATAAAAGATGTGAAATATTGTAATCAATTTTCATCAAATTAGATTGATTCCATAGCAACATCAGTGTTCAGCCCAGTGGACCAGTGGGAGTTAGATCTGAGAAGAAAACACTGACAGCCGGCATGCACCAGGACTGGGTAACGTGTTTTTCCACGGGCATTGGAGATCTGACTGCTGATCCGCAATCTGACGACAGATCCGGCGCAGCCTGATCAAAGGTGTGACAGTTCTGACTGAGAAAGAGGCAACTGTCGAGAAGGTGTCGCCAGCTTCAGTGACAAAGGGACGACTCACAATGTGTCTAAAGATAGGTCTGTTCAGAATTATGTGCAGAGTGCATTGTTATGGCTCACAATATGTCTCAAGATAGGTCTGTTCTGAATTTTGTGGAGAGTGCATAGTTATGATTATTACTGAGAAAATTTGAGTGTGTTACTTGGACTTGCTTCATTCGTGGAGAGCTGCTGTCCGATCCGTCTGGTCCGTGAGGGAGCCACATCCCGTAACGGCATCTTACCTGAGGGTGAGTGACCTGAGTCGCCCTGGTCCTAATCTGTTGGGGTGCCATCTTCCTGGAACGGGCGTTTCCTGTTACGCCCCAATGAACTGTGTTGCTCCCCAAGGTCATGGTAATGTGTGTAGTTAAGAAACATCTGTTCTGAACTTGAAGAAACCGGCCGTATGATATGAATTCATCAGAAGCTGACTGAAGAATTCCGTAAGGTCTGTGTTGTGCCAGAGAAAATTATGACTGTGAGAAACAGATCCTGAATTTGTGCCATGAAACATTTCTTGTGAGGGATTGTCCAGGAAAAAGAAAGTGATCTTGAATGAAAAACTCTGAAAGAAATGGTTTTTGTTCATCTTGTGTGTGCTGAATAGTATTAACCTAACTTATTAATCTGATGTTGGAATTGTGTTGTATGATGTATATATATATATATATATATATATGATCATTGGTCTTTGCCCACTATAATTCAAATTGTCAGTCTGTTGTCATGTTTAAGAGGTGGAAGGTGGTGAGTGTATGAATGAAGTGCGATTTGGGGACATACAGAACATGCACCTACACGCACACTTTAAATCTTCTGTAGGCTGATTTTCATTCTTTTCTCAGAGTCACCCTTAAACCCCCTTCTGCAACGTCTACAAATGCTGGTCTATTGTGAAAATGTATTTGATTGCCTGGTACATGTGACAGTTGTGATGTTTTCAAATCCATTCTTTCTTGTCTTTTAAACCCTTGACTGCTACATCTTCTTGATAACAGATCAGAGTATACAACTTGAAATGAAATGAACTACTCTTATGTGACTTGTAGCTTCATTGAAATTGAATACAGTGGCAGCTGGAAGTCTAATCGATCATCCCTAACCTACCGAAAGCATGATGCAGTTTGTCGCTGACAAGTGTACAAGTTGTCGGTAGCAGTCAAGGGGTTAAACAAAATGATTTTTTTTTTTAAATTTGAAAAATGCAAACACAAATGTCTCTAAGTTAGTATATGTTTATCAATTCTTTCCTGGTGCTTCCTTGATAAATGGAGAGTAACATATGGCAGCTAAGAGTGAATCTGTCACACCACATAAAAATGGATGAGATAATTCATTACACCCATTGATTCTGACCCACTGAACTTGTTGTTGGTCTCATTTGCTGCTGTGATGCAATGATGTTGAATAGAACAGTGACAAGAGAAGTGGTGTTCTGTTTATTGGTGGTACGGAAGCAGCACGCTGGACAATGAAATCCATTAGGGTGCAGCCAGTTGACGATCATGTACATGGTTTGATCTGTAAGCCATACGTAATTAGTACACTCCATCCCTGATCAAGTCCACTTTGTAGCCAGTACACTGCCCCCCCCCCCCCCCCCCCCCCCGATCAAGTCCACTTCGTAGCCAATACACTGCCCCCCACCCCAGTTTAGTGACCCAGTTCTGTTGAAATTTTTTTTTTTTTTTTGACCGTAATTGATAATTTGGTGTTGACATTCTCACATGGATTGCCTGTAAGGAAATCGAGCGAAATGATCAAGGTTATAATGATTAATGATGGGAAAAGGCAAATTAATCGCACTAATGAGCAAAAAACACGTGATCTGTGTTATGTGCTGATCAGATGGAAATACATGAGAGATACAGTATAGTAATACCTGACCAGTATTGTGTGCTGACCAGATGAAAGACATGACAGATTCAGAACAGACATAAATTATTCGACCAGTGTTGTGCGCTGACCAGATGGAAATACATGACAGATACAGAAGAGACATGCACGACCAGTGTTGTACGCTGACCAGATGGAAATACGTGACAGATTCAGAATAGACATAAATTATACGACCAGTGTTGTACGCTGACCAGATGGAAATACATGACAGATTCAGAAAGAGACATGCACGACCAGTGTTGTGCACTAACCAGAAGGAAATACATGACATACACAACCAGTGTTGTACGCTGACCAGATGGAAATACATGACAGATTCAGAAGAGACATGCGCGACCAGTGTTGCGCGCTGACCAGATGGAAATACATGACAGATTCAGAGGAGACGGGCACGACCAGTGTTGTACGCTGACCAGATGGAAATACATGACAGATTCAGAAGAGACATGCGCGACCAGTGTTGTACGCTGACCAGATGGAAATACATGACAGATTCAGAAGAGACATGCGCGACCTGTGTTGTGCGCTGACCAGATGGAAATATGTGATGGATACAGTATACTGCCCCGACAGAAATGCATGACAAGCAATGTCCACTGTCCCGATAGAAAGTATTGCCCAGATAGAAATAAACAACAGACAACGTACACTTTTCCCCGATAGGAAATACTTGACAAGTATGGTAATTACCCAGATGAAATACATGACAGATATCATCCACTGTCCCGATAGGAAATGTGGCCATCTTAGACATACAAGGTGGATAATGTGCACTGTCTTGACATGAAGTAACCGACAGGTCAGGTTCAACGCTCAGTCAGAAATACATGATAGATAATGTGCACTGTCACGGGCATTGAGACTTACCATACAGACCTAGACCTGAGGATAACATTTTCACGATTCCTACATGTGTAGAAAATACATCCGCTGAACACTGTTCTTTGCATCCAGACTGTTCCTTCCGCTTGAGAATAATGAGAAAACATTGTTCCTCCCACCTGAAAACAACGGTAGAACATAAATCCGTGTTTGTGCTGAACACGAATGTGAGGTCCTTTTTGCACTCGAAAGTGTTTCGTACTCTTGCTTCACAGCACTTGTCAGTAAACTTACATGAAATTTCTCATTGGCACTAAAATTCATAGGGGAACAAGTCACATTTTCTTGTATGGGGTAAAGGCAGATTTATTCAAATACATGCAAAATATGCAAACACATACACAAAAAAAAATTCAAAAGCATGTACAAAATACATACACACGAAAATAAAAAGACTGTATATTATATAAAATTTGATGATTCTCATGGTTATGTATGAACATTATTTCCCTCAATGACAAAATAACAAACAGTTGAAACATGATGATGTTAAAAAAAAATCTGGGAAAGCAGTACATTCACAGAGCTAGGCAACAACGATATTCACACTGATCAATACGGCAAGAACTGTTTATACATATCGACTCTTGTTCCCAGAAATCAACAGTTTACATCATACCATCATTTACAAGCAATTCATCAAACAGAAAATTGAAGAAAACTTAAAAAATGGCAAGCCTAGCTGCAGAATAGATCACGCCATCTTAGAAAGTAAACAACAGGCAGTGGCATCCCCTGAACACTGCAAAATGTAAATACACAATGATGTCCCCTGAAATGTATTAAGGCATAAAAGTTAAAATCGGTGTCGAGTTACCTGTTTTTCTAACAACATTTTTTTTTTTTTTAAAGAAAAGGGAAGGGGGAGCGGGGATCTTGAAGGGTACATGTAGCAGTGCAGACCTTTGCTAAGGTTGAATGGACCATCATATTGTTGATACACATCAGCACCAAGAGTTACTGGGCGTACCCTGGGGCCACTTTCAATTTTTCCACCAAATTCTGCTAAAATCGATTCAGCAGTTTCTGTGTGCTTGTGTTGAGTGGATCCCGGATCTATGTTTTGACACAGATCCACACCAGAATGCACTGAATGTTTTGATTGGGCCACAATCAATCTTCGATCTTCCGACCACGCTGGTTACAAATCAATGTGGTAGTTTTGGTGTAAAGCGTTATAACAAATGGACAAAACCGGCAGACACAGCTGAAAACATGAACTTGGCTGTGGAAAACTCTCAGACGGATCTTAACACATGAACTTGGCTGTGGAAAACTCTCGGACGGATCTTAACTCATGAACTTGGCTGTGGAAAACTCTCAGACGGATCTTAACGCTGTCAACACGGTGCGCTATACCCCACTCTGTGCACTCTGAACTCTGCAGTCACAGCATGTTCTCTCAGGACGCCCAAACTTTGTCTTTTTATCTGTTTTTCTTTACAAATCCGCAATGGAACACAGTAAGTTTTATACTCAGTAATTCCTTTGATTTCTTTTTTTTTTCAAGCTCGAAGTTGGCAAGCAAATCAGAATGGCGATGTATGTATGCCGACTTGTCATGTGCTGCAACAATGGTTGCGTCCTGAGGTGAAGGAGTGAGGCGGCGCCTGTTGCCAGCATAGTCCTGACTTGTCCTGAGAAAGTTGAAACATGGTCGTTCTTCATGCAGTGAAAACAACACTGGAATATCAACGAATGAAACGGTGGAGGGAGGTGTATGAACAGTGGAATGTTCATTCACTGCTCTGTACAAAAACATTTACCAAAAAGTTGTCAGCAGAACTCGCTACCGGGTGAACACACTGCACACACATCTGCTGTGTTCCTGAAGGTATTATTTTAAGAATTCTGTTTCTATTTTGGGTATTAGTCTTTGTTACTTCATGTTTTTCCCCAGCTAATTCTGTTATGGAAACAAAGAACAGGACATCCCAATTAACTTTTGGAAACCACAAATATAATGAAGAAAATTTCTTTGATGAAGTGTTTGACCAAATGTTTGACATGATTCAAACGTTACAATTACAAAGGACACAAACAAGTAAGTTTATTTTACATCAGCCATCTGACCATTAGCTCTTGACTACCTCAGTACCTGTCTTGTACCTGGTTGTTTTTCTAGCATCAGACACAACAGTACCTATCTTGTACCTAGTTGTTTTTGTATCATCAGACACAACAGTACATATCTTGTACACAGCAGTTTCATCACAACAAGTTCTCAACAAACTTATAAAAGGAAAGACCCGTCCCCATGGCAAAGTGGATGGTGTTGCAGACTCATGGCTGGGTCATGGGTTCAAATCTTTATTCTTATCACAGCCATTTATTTGTGGGATTTTTCTGCCCCGACCAGCTCCTTCCGTGAGCTGAGGTTGCCAAGTCTCAACTGGGAAGATGGGACCACACAACTGAGATTCATCTACTTAAATGGATATGTATATGACAGTGTTTCTCAAATTTTCTGACCAACACTGCAGGTATCTGTGTCTCTTGGGCCTGATTTATGCCAAGATGTATTATGAAAGTAAGTGTTGTATACATTCTGTCATGCAGTCTCAGCTCAGAATTGAAACTGTAGCATCATCTCTTACCATCCTCGCTCTCATCTATCAGCATAAAAAAAAAAAAAAAAAAACGTCCCCAAAATTCTATCGCCCTTCATGCCCTGCTTTCATGGTGACCTCAGTTTCGATGACCTCTTCATGTCTATGCCCTTGGTTTTGATAAATTCACGTGGATCTTCATAGAACAGACACGGAGGTGCTCTCCAGTGGAAGACTTCATGCTGGCTCTGCAGCCAAGTGATTCTTGTCACTGATGGGGTGCGTACTGCACAACTAGGACCAGAACAGGCACCACTGAACACTTACACAGTGAATCGGCAGCAGTGTGGTCTCCGCCGGTGGGTTGCCTCATGATGTCTGGACATGGATTGTTCCCTGTGGATTGGTGGTGCTGGGCCCATGGTGGGATGGGCCAGTCTGCAGCTATGGACAGGGGGCCAGTAGGAGTAGTGTGGTGGCTGCAGTGCCACTTTGGGGGAGGGGGGGGGGGGAACAGAGGATGAAACGTTTTTTTAAAACAGTAAAAAGATAAAAGAAAGGTGGAAGTGTTCCAACATACGATGTTAGTCGGTTAGTGGATTCATTTACATTGATTGTTAACATACCAACTGCTGTGGAGTCCTGTTGGTGCTTGTGCTCCAACTCTCTCGTCAGTCGTGGTCAATTGTTGGCTGCAAGCTGGCGATTGTGGATATGTTTGGAATGCAGGCACACTCAAAGTGAGCATTTCAGACTGTTTTTAGCTGTGGAGTTAAGTCTGTCAACAGTTGACTGGCATGTTCAGTGGATGTTTATCTTCAATTGGCAAGTGAGGAGAGAGATTTGATAGTCGCCCACATGGGGGTTTATCTAGAAGTGGCTTGTGAATAGAGAGGGCTTGGTGGTTGCCCACACAGGGAGGGTGTGGCACATGCATTTCGTTCATCACTGGCCACATGGAATGTGGAATAACGGGAGTGCCATCGGTTTTTGTCTGTGTCTGCAAAACATGTTGATTTGACTAGGGTCTTTTTTTTTTTTTATCTGTCAACACTGTTCACAGGAGAGATGTCAAATATAAATTCAACTTGTTCAATAATTGTTAAAAAGGGCAATAATTCTTCCAAAGTCAAGGTGTGAATAGTTGTAAAGTTATGCTTATTGCCCTTACATCTATCCACATCCATTTACCTGTATCCATTTACCTTATAAATAAAACACCCTATGTATGGACCTAGATCTCAACCAGTCAAGAGAAAACATGGGGTCAAACTTAAAACACCCTATGTATGGACCTAGATCTCAACCAGTCAAGAGAAAACATGGGGTCAAACTTCATGCAGAGGAGAAAAACAAAACCACAGGCATATCTCCATTAATTAAAAAACAAATAGCTGTTTAATTAAATAATTATGAACACAGTATTGCGAAATACACAGATTATTATATTTCACAGCTTGATCACACATACACACTAGTATGCACGTGCAGTGCCTGTGCAGACATATGTCACACTGCTGCAGAGGATATCACCCACACAGATACTGGTAGGCGTTTTCTCTCCCCATGAACAATGGGGGGTTTGGGTCGTTCATACACTTCTGTAGTCTTTCAGACAACATTTTTCTGTACTTTAGATCGCATGAGCTGTACATGTCTAGTCACTTTTGATATGAACACATGTGTATGTTACTATCATGCACTCTATTTAAATACGAGTCGAAATCTTAATTCCGACAACCTGTGAAGATCTTTCTTAAGACACCTTTCAAAAAATGTCAGAAGAGAATAAAATCTTATCTTATCTCTCCAACGTATCTTTCAAGCACATCATCTACAACATGTGGAGTTATTCCCTTGGGAAGAACTCGCTGAACACAAAGGATTTACCGAAGAACACACTGAGCACTCCAGTGACACAACCCACCATCTGTAAGTTGCTAGGACTATGATAATGGGGGAAGGCAGCAGTCTGCACAGAATCCAAAACAATGACAAAAAAAGTCCACTTCACCCTTCTTTATGCACAGGACGCAGACGTAAAAATGGATGGTCCAGCCAGTCTTAAATCACAGCGCTCACACCTAAAGGGAAACCAACCATTTTTCATGGACGTTTTTGTGGTGTTGTCAATGGAACATGATTGACTGATGTTCTCTCTTTCAGGCAGATTTTAACTGTCCACCCAAAGAGTTCGAGCACAAATGGAATACATGCACTTCGAATGTAAACCAGAGATGTTTATGACAAAGAGCACAATCAAAGAGCAAGGAAGAGCTAAAGACATAATGAAAGGACTTAAAAGAGGAAAAAAAAAAAAAAAACAACCTGAGATCCTCACCCGAAGTGGGCTAAAACAGCAACAGAAAAGACTCACAAAGGAGGGAATTGAAAGGGAACAGGAAGGAGCCCAGTCAATGATGCAGCATTCATCTTTTCGCTGACAACTGGACAACCAGAGTGTCTTTTTGCTGCATCAGCGACAAAGATGGTCATACAGAGCAAACACAAGGGTTGGTGTTTATATATGAAAGATATGGTACAGAATGAAATTCCAACGATTATAATTATTTACACTTGTTGTGTCAGGTTACTTTTCAAAGGCAGTTTAACTGTTTTTCCAAGAAACCAGTCCATCTCAGGACCTGCCTTTTGTACCCTCTTTCCTCTCGCAGTAAAGAGGAAAACAAGACAGCATGGAAAGGAAACGAAACAAACCGTCCACGATTTGTAAGCAACAAATTTCAGCAGCATTTTCCCCCTGAACAGAATCAAAATGCTGTCTCTGATCACTGCTCCGAGAGGGGCAGGGAGTGTACGGAGGAGATGGTGTCTCGGCGCTGAAGGGGAGGCTTGGGCTTGATGTTGTGCCGCTGCATGTAGGACAGGAACTGGTCCGGAATCTCCTCCAGCACCTCCTTGGCCAGTCGCACCTGCACGGTGCCCGCGTCGTCGCCCCCACGACCCGCAAAGTCTCGCATGGGGACAAACTGCATGGAAAAGTAAATATGAACACACCCTCCCAAGAAGAAAAAATCCTGCATATTTTTGTCTTGTGAGATGACACATGTTATGTGAGCACAGCTGAATCAATGCAGCTCCACAGTGTGTAGTGACTGCACCATCATATCGTGTGAACGCTGTGTGGACTCAGCTCTGTGTCTTTGCACAGCATTTCAAATGCAAGATGTTTTTACTCATCTGTAAACTATTTAACTTGAAATTAGTACAACAAGACCAAACACCAGTTTTGGACATGAATTCATGGCCAGAGCTTTCGGGGCTGTGATGCCCCTTCATCAGTTGTCATTTTATTTGCTAAAGACGTCATCATAAAAATACGTCACTGGCCGAGAGATGAAAAAGACATCGCAGCACAGTGTGATGGCATAAGGAGACTGGCTGAGCATGGGATGGAGAGAGGGAGGGATGGAGGGAAGGGGGGATGATGGAGGGTGCGAGGGAGGGAGAGAGGAATGGAGGGAGGGGTGGAGCGAGGGATGGATAGAGGGAAGAGGAGGGGGAAGGGAGGGATGGAGGGACAGAGGGAGGGGTGGAGGGAGGGATGGGGGGAGGAGGAAGGGAGGTGGGAAAGGAGGGAGGGAGGGAGGGACGGATGGGGGGAGAAGGAAGGGAGGGGTGGAGGGAGGGAAAAAAGTGAATATGAACACACATATTTTGTACCCTAACATATAACATATGTAACATAATATATAACACATGTTGAACACACATACACATGAACAAACTTGTTAACTTGCCATTTCTTCTGCTGTGTTCTCAGAGAACTAACAAACTGATCTCTTGCACCCACTGCCCCACTGACAACCTGGCACATTGTGATCAAGAGTTTTCAGAGAAGGAAGCTCTCGCACACTGACTGGCTGAAACCAAGTTAATGTCAGATAACTCTTTAATTGTACTGAAGTTTAACAAAACAGTTCATATCATGAAATGTTGGTGGAAAAGGTTATTGCACAGCATAAGAGCAAGAGAAAATATTCAACTCAATTAATGTCCAATAAAGGAGAATAAGGAAAACACTCTCTCTTTTGCACACATGCGAACATGTGCACATGCATGCACGCACACGCGCACACACACACACACACACACATGAAAAATGCACTGTTAGGCTGATGAACGAAAAGAACATCAAGAAACGCGCACATGCACACAGACACATTCTTAAAGTGCAGAGACGTTGAAGTGATGAAATCAGCATGTACATAAGAAAAAAAAAAACCACTGTTCTGCTCCACAACCTAATCCCTGTGCAGAATCATGTATCACCAAAGCAGTGGAGCTTCTCCAAAAAAGACCTCCGCACTTTTCCAAAAAAGACCTCCGCAGTCTTTTGAAAGACAGAGAGAATTCACTGGCAGGTGGGAAAATAGGTTATTGTTATAGGGGTTAGGTCATAGCACTATGTAAGAATGGAGCCCACCCTCCCTCCTTCCACAGCTTGAACACTCCCTGAACTGAATCAGGTACCCATGTTCTGCTGGGTGGTCAGTGAGTGCTGGGTGGTCAGTGAGTGCTGGGTGGTCAGTGAGTGCTGGGTGGTCAATGAGTGCTGGGTGGTCACTGACTGCTGGGTGGTCACTGACTGCTGGGTGGTCAGTGAGTGCTGGGTGGTCACTGACTGCTGGGTGGTCACTGAGTGCTGGGTGGTCAATGAGGGTTTCACAGTTATAAAAATCTGACTCCTTAAACAGTTCGAACTCTGACCATCATCTGGCAAATGTTCTAACAATTAGACTACCAGCACGTTTGGCAGGTGCATCAAGTATTAAGAGGGGTGCTGTAATGGCCGATTCGGCAGTTATAGACCTCCACAGCCAAGTGTTTCTAGTCATGCACGGCCAGGCTGGGATGTAAACACTCCAATCCTTGGATGAAAACAAAAAACAGTACACACAGGGTCTTTACTGACAAAGGATGGCGGATGGGGGGATGTACAGGGAAAGTGAAGCACAGACACACACAGAACTGCAGGTACTTTCACCTGGAAACAAGCGACCATGACCAGAGCTTCAACAGTACTTATGACAGAAGAAAAAGACAGGGAAATGTGCAGGTAATTTCACCTGGAAACAAGCGACCATGACCAGAGCTTCAACAGTACTTATGACAGAAGAAAAAGACAGGGAAATGTGCAGTCCACGTGGATTGTCAGCTGAGCGGTAAAAAAAAAAAAAAAAGACAGAAACAGACTGAGAAATAATGAGTTGGAACTCCATCAAGTCTGGCACATCCCTTGGTTCTCTCTGCAGCACTGGATCCTGCAGTTCGATTCTGCACCATACTAGGATAAGACGAATTTGTTCACCTACACATACACATGCAAATTGTCACACACAAGAATGCATAAAGCACTGTACTAACCTGAACAATGTCACGTTCAGCATAGCGACCTCTGGAGGACAGACGAACCTCATCGCCATCTAGCACCTCCATGGCTGTAAGACACGAGAAAGCAATGGAGAATAAACTCAGGATGGTCAATTTTGGGGCTAGGTATTTGCAAACCCTTTGGCCGTCTCTTCACGTTCATGTTAATTAATGGCACTGTATCTATGACTGCACTTGCCATAGTACTCTGTAGAAACAGGGACAGCATGCTCGAAGTCAAGGAAGATGTTTGTCAAAGATTTCACAACGGCTGTCCCTTTGCTCCTCCACCATATACACATAGAAAATGTTTGTAAATCTGCAAATGAAGTTATCTGTTAGATTTAGTCTTCTTCTTCTTCTTCTTCTGTGTACGCAGGCTGATACTCCTGCGGACACTCGCTGTATTAAGGCAAGGATCAATCCCATCTACCCAACAAAGGGAGTGCAGTTTTGTGTGCATGACCGTTTTTTATCCCGCCATTAAGGCAGCCATACTCCAACTTCGGGGAAGGTGCATGCTATGCGTAATGTGTCATCCATACCAACGGCCAAACTGGCCTTCTCTTCCGAAAGTTGGTGATGGGATTTTACGTGTGTGCAATATGTTATGCGTGCGTTCACACACGGAACCTCGGTTCATAGTCTCATTCGAAGAACTGTATGGGAAATGGAGTCAGAACCAATGTTAACTCTGAGGGAAAAATCACCCTGTACCGAAACGGCCCGGCAGAGATTCGAAGCCGCAACCCTTGGATTATGAGTCCGGTGCTTTACCAACTGAGCTATTCCGGCCCCCAGATTTAGAGTTCAATTTCAGTGACCACATCGTTTCCATGAGTCAGTTACCACTGGTGGTTATGCCCTGCAGTCAGGTGAACAGTTTCATCAGAGAGAGGAAATACCAAAACATGGGTGTGAAAATGGTGCGCCCAGAATGCAGACAGTCAACATCCTCATCATTGTCCTGGCATGAGCTTCAAATGAAATAGTTGACTCCAGATCTATCTGTTCGATCCATACACTGAGTTAAAAATAATTATGTTTGAAATAGAAAGACAGACCCTATCTGATTTCTTCTGAAATGGGTCTTTTCCTGTTACTTTCTCTCCCTGCGTCCATGGCAGTCACCAAGCCCACAGTGAGACAGACTGAAGTCAGTGCCAAGCACTGCAGACTGCAAACAGCACTTTTTCTTCACTCTTTCCCTCTACAGGATATTTCTCAGTGTGATGCAAATGATAAGCAGGCATAGTTCAGTAATATTTTCAGTAGGAACTATGGGAAAATCTTAAAGACAGGTGTTTTCGTGAAAGCGTAAAACAGCAACAATAACAAAACATTAATACAATGGTGTTTAACAGCAAGTACACACACAAACGTGATCTAATCTTTGCTCACATGATAAATGATAACTCTAAAATTGATTATTATACACCATTCTTGCACAGAGTTTGACTTTCTACATAACCATCACTTCCATCCCAGACCCTGGAAAAAATTTTATCAAGATTTCTTGGGTTTTTTTTTTTCTCTTTCTGTTCTCTTTGCTTTTTGTAGTAGAAATAGTTGTACTAGCAGTAGCAGTACTGCAGACCTTGGCTACAAGTTGTCCGTGGAAGAGTTTGCTAGAAAATGTCAGTCTGGTAAAAAACAAAAAAATGTTTGGCTTTGCTCACTGAAATGTGATCTACACTGTTCTTTCTGAGCTGAGCAGTACAATAATCTAATCTTAAAAATAACCACACCAATACAACTGACATTTGATCCTGACCTTCAAAATCAGCATCTCCAACACCGACAATGATAATGGACATCGGTAAACTGGAAGCCTGAAACAAACACACAAAAACGTATGTCTTCTTTTTTTTTTTAACTGGAAGTACTATGACTTTTTCCATTTTACCCCTTTTTTTCTACTAAAAATGCTTCAATAACAAATTCATGTATTTCATAAGCTGTCTAAAACAATGACAAGGTCCTGTTTTCTGGGCAAGAAAATCTTTCTTCATGCCCTCTGTAGTTTTTGTACCGACTGAAAAAAAAAAAAAAGTTAAATTGTTATGACTAAATAAGAAGTAATTGTGTTTGTGCGTTTTTTGTTGTTAGTTTTTTTCAGCTGACAAAATGAACAAAGAAAAACTTGATGTCTTTATCTGAGCTGTCTTTTAGATTAACCTTTCTGTGTGTTGCCTTTATCCGTTATTTATTTAACTTAAGTCAAGTCCTAACTGCCCTCAAACAAATCAATTCGATGATGGGTTACAAATCCTGTTGACCAAAGTCCTGAACCCAATCCAGAGTTCACCATCATTGACACTGTCACTGTTTCTATGGTGTCACAGTTTCAATCCTTGATTCACTTTAAGTGGTTATGGCACTGACTCTTTCGCACTTTTCTGGTTCAATTAACCCCTTCGCTGCTATCATATTTTGCTAAGCCCAATGCTGGACGAAACAGAAAGAGTGTTGAATCATGATGAACAGCGTTTGTCAACTGAACATTGCAGATGGCACTTTTTATGACGAATGCTGTTTGTAAACATCGCAGTGAAGAGGTTAAGGAGATTCCAGCACAGTTCTGATATAATGACAATCCATACACATATGTGACCGCAGCTGCCCTAATTTATACAATGATACAATTCACACATACACACACACACACACACACACACACACACACACACACAAATATCCCCTACCACTCACATTGACAATGGCTTCTGTGGTCTGTGGCATGTCGGTGATGATACCGTCAGTGATGATGAGGAGGATGAAATAATCGCTGCCAGTTGTTGCTCCTCTTGCAAACCTGGACAACACCAAAGTTTTATTCACTTTTCCTTTTTTTTCTTCTTCTTCAGTCACGTCTTTTTTTCACTTTGGCGTTCATAGGCTGAATGTCCTTGTACCACTTATTTCTACATTCTGTTCCATTCTTTTTGCCTTTTTCCAACCCCACTCCATTTCCCTTGTTGGAAGCCATGTTGTGCTAACAGAACCAGTATGGTGGACAGGTAAGTGTCCCCATTACTTAAGACACTCACTGTGGGGCTGAGGTGAAGGGAATCTCCATATCGCTCTCAGGATCAACATTTCAAGAGTGGTGCCCACCTCCTCTCCTCTCTCTCTACCTGACCATCCCCATCATGACAGAAGAACAGGTATGCATGTCTGGCTAAGTGGAGTGGGATGGGGTTGTCAAGCATGCACACCAATCTAGGTCCTCATGCTTGATCATGTTCAACTTCAGGTTTTGAGAGCGAGTGCTCTGATGGGTGCACTATGCCCTCTGCTCAACACTGGTGCAGAGTACCAACCGCCGTGGCGAAGTGGTTAACGTCGTGGACTCCCGGCTTGGAGGGCATGGGTTCGAATCCCATCAGAGTCATGTGGGTTTTTCTGCCCCGACCGGCTCCTGCCCAGAGTTGAGTTTGCTGCCGACTCAGTTGGGAAGACTGGGACCACACAGTCGAGTTTCATCCACTTAATGGATGCGTTTCTGAGAGTGTTGCTCAAATTTCCTGACCAACACTGCAGGTGCCTGTATCTCTCGGGCCTGGTTGACACCGGGATATATTATGAAAGGAAGCATAGAGTACAGCCCTGTCATGTAGTCTGAGACTGAAATGGAAATTCATAGCATCATCTTAATCATCCTCATTCTCATCGATCAGCATATAAAAAAAAAAAAAAGTCTCAAATTCTGTGGCCATTCATGCCCTGCTCTCATGGTGACCTCAATTTCGATGTCCTCTCCACGTCTGTGGCCTTGGTTTGGTTCTGTCGGGGTCACTGGTATCAGCGAGTCCATGGGGGCTGTCGTTGGACGGACGTGGTGGCGCCCTCCGGAGGGAGAGCTCACTCACGTCGACTCCGTGACTAAGCAATTATTGTCGTCAGTAGGGGGCTTAGTAGGTGGTGTCCTGCATATGTTAGATCAGAACAGGCTCCACTGAACACCACCGAAGTGACTCGGCAGCAGTGCAGTGTCTCCTCCAGTGGGTTGCCTCTTGACGACTTGACACTGACTGCTCCCTGTGGACTGCTGGTGCCAGGGCTGCGGTAGGGCCGACCGGGCTGTAGCTGTGGACGGGTTGTCAGAATGAGCGGCGTGGGTACACTGCCTCTGAGGTGGCGCAGAGGTTGGGACAGAAAAAAAAAAAAAAAAAGAACCACTAGTGCAGAGTAGCAAATGACATGACCATTTCCTTTGTGGCAGTGACCTAGCCTAAGGAGAGTGTTAACGTAAGTAGTTGGATTCTCTTCTTGCATGTGAAAGGAGGGTTTGGGTGCTGGCTAAACTGATCTGGGAGATTAGGATTTAGCGTACTATGACACAATGCACCATGGCATAAGACAGTAAAATCGGCACAACTCATGACAAACAGTATGACAAAACACATGACAAACTGCTCAACATAATATTACTACATTATAAACAGCACAACACAAGACTTTACAAACACAACATCACAAGATGTCAAGAGCATTACACACTAACAACACATTACAACCATAGCACAACAAACTACAAGCATAGCACAAGAAGTTACAACCACAGCACAAGACATTACAACCACAGAATGAGGACATTACAACCACAGAACGTGGACATTACATCCACAGCACAAGACATTACAACCACAGAACGTGGACATTACAACCACAGCACAACACCCTGTAACCTCGTCAGACCATGTTCCGACTTCAGCACCTGTTACAACCACACTACAGTTGGAGCGTGTCTTTACAACACACACATGGGGGTCCATCCCACCTGGCCACATGGTTGACGCAGGGAGCGAAGTTGGTGGGGCCGTAGAGCTGCACGCTGTGCAGGGTCTTGTTGTAAGCATCTAGCACCCCTGCCACGCCCTGGCAGTATGGGTTCTGAGGGTTGCCGTTCTGCACACAACAGAGGCACTGTGCTGCATTCTCTCAACTCTTTCATCCCTACAACCCGGTTTTCCAGTTTGCAGAAATCCTACCCTTCCTTCCTGCAGCCCGGAAAACTGGGCAGCACAAAATCCCTCCTTTCCTTCCTGCAGCCTGGAAAATCGGTTCTTGCAGTAAGCACTTTGAACTCTGCGCGAGTCGCGTCATCGGTACACGTCATGACCAGGTCGCTTGCGCGGCAGTGTTTATGAATGGAATGGATGCTAGACGGCCCCTACGGTGTGGGAAAGTGGTCGCCGCTCTATTCTGGCCGGTTTGCTACTGCATACGTGGCAGTTCTCACTTTACACTTCTTTTTTTCTCTAAATCCAGGAATGAAGGGAATACTCGTATTATAAGAATCTAGGAACAAGAGGAGGAAGTAGTGGTTCATAGAAAAGTAGGAATGAAAGAGTTAACACATCCCTTACAGGCCAAGACGAGTCTAACCCAGTTAGCACAGCTCACACCCAGGCCACGCCTTGAGTCATTCAAATGGTAAAAAGATAGAAAACCCATATTTGCTTCAGTGTTTGCTTTTCAGTGTACAGACTTTTGGCTGCAGTAGAGTTAGATCTTGAGTCATTCCAATGGTAAAAGATAGAAAACTCATGTTTGCTTCAGTGTTTGCTTTTCGGTGTAGACTTTTGGCTGCAGTAGAGTTAGTTCCCTTGCTACATTTATTCACTAAAATTTGCCCATCTGCATGTTTGGGGCAAATTCAGGCACTTGTAATATTGAAGTCTTTCGGTTGTTGTTGTTGTTGTTCTCGTTGTTGTTGTTGTTTTAACGCTTTCATTCCCTTTCAATCTTACCAAAAAGGTAAGAAAAATGTATGCTAGAAGTACATATTGTGAAATATTGTTTTCTGATACCCAAACTCATTCCTCCGGCAGCCTGTCTCTTTCTTTGTATGTGCATCTGTCTGTCCTTGTGTGCATCCTCATCTCTCTCTTCTTTGACTGGTGTATGTGACATCTTGAATATGATTACTGCAGATTGTCTTCACCAAGGGGGCCGGAATAGCTCAGTTGGTAGAGCACCGGACTCATAATCCAAGGGTTGCGGGTTCGAATCTCCGATGGGCCGTTTCGGTACAGATGGATTTTTCCCTCAAGTTAACATTGCTTCTGACTCCATTTCCCATACAGTTCTTCGAATAAGACTATAAACTGAGGTACCATGTGTGAACGCACGCACAACATCTTGCACACACGTAAAATCCCATCACCAACTTTCACATTACACACAGCATGCACCTTCCCGAAGATGGAGTATGGCTGCCTTAATGGCCGGATAAAAAAAACGGTTGTGCACACAAAACTCCGTTCCCTTTGTTGGGCAGATGGGGACTTGTCTATACAGGGAGTGTCCGATGGAGTATCAGCCTGCGTACGCAGAAGAAGTCTTCACCAAGATTGTATGGAATGAAATGTATTATGATTTCATATCATGTATGACTTCTAATTTCGATGAAAAATATGTATGTATGTTTGGTAAAAAAAAAATCTTTTCGTATTGTTCTATATTGTATGTAGTAGAAAGAAACTCGTGGAGAGCGTGGCAGCAGAGAGTCCTCAGAAGAGAAGCCCCCTTCAAGCAAGTGTTTCGGCCCGTATCTCCTGACACTCTAGGGGGGTTGGGCCACACCCGGTTCATGACTCCGGATGTCCCTCTGCTGCCCCTTTTTTTTTTTTTTCCCCATCTTGGGACGAGCCATGGCTGGGATTCGAACCCATGACCCTCTGGACATGCTCATTTTCCACTTAATGACTCGCGCTTTTAACCACTGAGCCACAGGGACACCTGATATTTGTAGGGAAATTAAGCCTTATGAAGTTCACTTTTGTTCTTCCTTGACCAGATCCAGCTTGAACACCTCTCTGCCGCTTCTGCCATTGCTTTCAGGGCTCTGGTTTTTTCCCTCCCTGCAACTAAGAGCTGTTTCATGAGGCTGTATGCAGACGTTCCTACAAACCCCCTAGCTCCAATTTCTGCAGTGAGGACTTTGACCTGATAGCCTTCTCTCCTCAGGCTGTTTGCCAGATCAGCATACTTTTCAGTCTTGTAGATTTGAGCTGCCTCCATTCTGTTCTCATATGGCACCGTGAGCTCGATCATGATCAGCTGCTTGGTTGACTTAGAGTGGACTACTATGTCTGGTCTCATGCCACTCTTGCTGATGATCTCTGGGTGACTCTTCCATTCTGGGAGGTCTGCAGTGCACTCCCAGTCATCTGCCCCGTCCAGCAGACTCTGCCTGCATGTTTCGAGTGGCACTGTTGTTCTTGGCCATGATTTGCTGCCTCCTGCCGTGAAGAATGTTGCGGGTGCTTTTGGAGTCCTGATTTTCCCTTTTGTGGTGTTGGTACTAGCCCAGACTACTTGTACAATCTCTTTGAGCACTTGGTTGTGCCTCCATGTGTACCTTCCTTGAGCCAGGGCTACTTTACATGAGCTTAGGACATGCTCCACTGTTTGTTTTTCATGGCAGAGGGGGCATGCAGGATCGTCTGTTTTCCCCCACTTCACCAGGTTTGCATTTGAGGGCAGAAGGTCATATGCAGATCTGAGAATGAAGCTGATCCTGAGAGGGGCCATGCGCCAAATGTCATTCCAAGTGAGACTTCTTTGGAGTGCATTCTCCCACGTTGTCCATTGCCCTTGCTGGCTCTGCTGGACTGCTTTTTGGAGTCTTTTTTGGTCTTCTTCTTTTCTCATCTCCTGAATCATCATGTCTCTTTTGGCTTTTCCTTTGGCCTTTGACCACCATTCAGTTTTGGTCACCCCCAGTCCTTGTCTGTTGGTCTGTGTGTGTCCTGTTATTTCTCTGATCTTGAGACTTTCTTTTGCAGAATCCATCGCCTCTTGAACTTTCCATTTTCTGCCTGTCTTCAGCTGGGGCTTGATTGCGTCTACCACCTTGTCTCCTGAGTCCTCCAGCATGCTTTGAAGTCTGATCTTCCCTGCTTTGTATTCCTCCAGGATGGATTTCAGTGGTAGTTTCAGCTTTGCTTGGCGACAGTACAGCGCTATGTCAGTCAGACAGGGTGGGATACCAAGCCATTTCCTTGTGAACTTGTTGATTTTGGCTTCCATTGCCTCCACTAAGCTGGTGCAGATGTCGTATATCATCAGAGGCCATAGCAGCTTTGGTATCAGCATGAACTGCAGACACCAGACCTTGTATTTGCCAGGGAGCCCACACTGGTCAATGGTCTCCAAGCCTTCCTCCGCCATCTGCTTGGTTTCTTTTGCTCTTTGTGTGTCTTTCAGCGTATCCTCATACCATCTTCCAAGGCTCTTGACTGGTTCTTCTGTGACTGTTGGAATGGCCTGGTTGGCAACACTGAAGACCACAGATCCAGCCACTTTTCCTTTCCTCAGTGAGAGACTCCGTGATTTCTTTGGCTTGAACTTCATTCTGGATGAGGCAACTATGTCGTCCAGCCTCTCCAGCAAATGACGTGTCTCGTCTTCTCTGGATGAAATCACTGTAGTGTCATCCATGAAGGCCTTGAGAGGAGGCATCTTGTATCCATCGCCAAGGTCTGTTTGTCTCGCGTTGTTTGTTGCTGCTTTCAAGATGAGTTCCATTGCCAGCACGAACAGTATTGGGGAAATTGCACAGCCCATTGCAATACCCACTTCCAAGTTGATCCAGTCTGTTGTGTATTCCTTGGTAGAGAACCGCATTGAGAAGCCATTGAAGTACTTCTTGAGCATGTCGCGGATGTTCTTTGGCACATGGTACATCTCAAGAGCAACTGTATCATCTCATGGGGCACAGATCCATATGCGTTTGCCAGATCAAGCCACACTATGTCCAGGTCTCTCTTTTCTGTTTTTGCTTTTTGGATTGCGTCCCAGATCATTGTGGCGTGTTCTACACAGCCAGCCACGCCTGGGATGCCACCTTTCTGGACTGACACATCCAAGTACTTGTTTTCCATCAGGTACTTGGTCAGCCTTGCTGCCATGACAGAGAAGAAGATTTTCCCTTCGACGTTCAGTAGTGATATTGGCCTGAACTGGCTGATGTCACTTGAGTTTTGCTCTTTGGGGATGTACACACCATCTGCCGTCATCCACTGGCCGCTGATCTTCTGGTTTCTCCAAGCCGATCGCAGCAGCCTGTGGAGCCACTCCAGTACCTTGGGACATTTCTTGTAAAGCTGGTAAGGTATTCCGTTTGGCCCTGGTGATGATTTGGCTCTGGCTTTGTCGACCACCTTCTTGATTTCCGCCAACGTTGGAGGCTTGCCATTGAACTGTTCCTCAGGGTTGGTTGGCCACACCAGACCTTGAATGTCGAGTGGTGCTTTGCTCTGTGGGTCAGAGTATGTTTTCCTCAGATGCTGCTCAAGAACTCCTTTGTCCACACTTAGGGTCCCAGATTTTGGCTGCTCAAACAGTGTTCTGGCAAACTGGAAGGGGTCTCTGAAGAAGCGCTCTTGTGTCTTCTTCTTTTTGCTCTTCCTCTTCCTCGCAGATTCCGCTTTGCTGAGGGCGCTGTGTTTTTCTTTCAGGTCTTTCCACAGTTTTTCCAAGCCTTGTTTTTCAGCTGGCAGTGCGGTCTTCATTTGCATCTTGAGGTTTTTCTTTTGGACCCTGATCTTGTCCATCTTTTCTTGGCGTCTGGATTTCTTTGGAGGTGTTTTCTCTTTGGGTAGTTTTGCTCCATAGGCGTCTCTACATGTGGCATACACAATGTCCCCATATGTGGCTAGTTTGTGTTCCAGGGTGCTTTTCCCTATCAGTGCATCGAGTCTTTGGACGATTTTTGCATCCAGTTTCTCCCAATCTTCAGTTTCGTTTGCTCGTGGCAGGTTGAGTTTCAGGCACCTGGCATCGTGGGCCTGTGCAAATTCCTCATCCGAACCAACAGCGTGGATGTCCTTGGCACTGTGGTTTAAATCCTGGCCTTGGTCTTCCGACGTCTTATCTGCTGATGCAGTGCGCTGCTGCTCATTCAGATGAGTCTTCACACATCCCATCTTTGTTCTGTGGATCTTCATGCCACGGGTGGTAGCGAAACGCTTTCCACAGACACATGGATATTCCATGTTAGTGTTTAGATATACTGTGTTGTTCTATTGT
>CM065734.1:4261470-4266470 GCA_033310375.1 Conus canariensis
TTAAAAACTGTACTGAACTCTCCAAAGAAGTCATGTCTGTCAACATTGTACATACATAAAACACTGTACTGAACTCTCTAATGAAGTCATGTCTGTCAACATTGTACATACATTAAAAACTGTACTGAACTCTCCAATGAAGTCATGTCTGTCAACATTGTACATACATTAAAAACTGTACTGAACTGTCTGTCAACATTGTACATACATTAAAAACTGTACTGAACTCTCCAATGAATGAAGTCACGTCTGTCAACATTGTACAGACATTAAAAACTGTACTGAACTCTCCTATGAAGTCATGTCTGACAACATTGTACATACATTAAAAACTGTACTGAACTCTCTAAGTCATGAAGTCACGTCTGTCAACATTGTACATACATAAACACTGTACTGAACTCTCCAATGAAGTCACATCTGTCAACATTGTACATACATAAAAAACTGTACTGAACTCTCCAATGAAGTCATGTCTGTCAACATTGCACATACATTAAAAACTGTACTGAACTCTCCAATGGAGTCATTTCTGTCAACATTGTACAAGTAAAAGTTGTTTCCACCTCTCCAATGAAGTCATGTCTGTCAACATTGTACAATGAAAGTTGTTTTGAATTCTCTCACGAAATCTTGCCCAACAACTTTCAACAGCAGCACTGACAACATTGAACACAGCATGGTGAGAATGAGAGTGAGTTTCATGCTGTTAAATGGCAAATCTAACATTCCCATCGCAAGCATGAAACAACTAAAATTGCTTCCTTTCACATGTGTGTTAAGGTGCTCTGCCAATCATAACGGAGAGCATGCTAAACACATCACAATCACATTGAATTATTAAGGATGTGTATTCTGTTGTACTGAATGATTTAATGTTCATAACAGATTTATCTGAGTGAAATTCATGAATGCTCCATCTTAGCTGCACTCTCCTACAACATTGAAATTTCATACAGAACAGCTCTGTTGTGACGATCGACAAAGGTATACAACACATTAAAGTTCAAAGCACTATAGATACTCATATCAAAGCAATGCAGGAATAGTACATATACAATATAATGCAATGCATCCATGTATAATGCAATGCCACATTATACATTGCGGTGCAATGCATTACATTATAATGCAAACACAGCACACTGTACTACATGACATTACACTAGGGAAATCAAACCCCCAGCCATCTCCCCTCCTCTCCAACCTTTTCCTCTGAATCGGTTTATAAACTTCCATGGCAACAGCCAGACATACCCTCCATCGGCATCCCAGTCATGGCAATCCACCTTGATACACCTGCACACACACACACACACACGCATGCACGCACACACACACACACACACACACACACACACACACACACACACACACAAACACACAAACACACACACACACTCACACACACACACACACACAAAGATTTTAATCCTGTGACCCCTGTTAGGGCATGGAGGACTTGAAACAAATCAAACCAATAGAAATGAAACAAATGAAACATCCAAATTTTCCCTATAAATGAACACGCTGAACGTAATGTTACACAACTTGACTGAGTTTTAAAAACTTCGCTAAGTTTAGCAACACTTTCTTACCACCACAAAGCAAATGACAATAGTTAAATACAGACTTTGTACTTGTACATTTTCTAGGTTCACACACACACACACACACACACACACACACACACACACACACACACACACACACACACAGATGATTTGTCTCTTTCTGGAATTCAGTTCTCTCTGTTTCAGACCATGCAGAGACATCATCAATGGCCAACACCATAACGTTATTCTCATTCCTGAATGGAATGAAACTAAAAGTACTTTTTTTTTTAAAACAAAAGTACCAGAAAAAAAAAAATCAGAAAAATGAAGGCGCCATGAAGACAGACAACAGGCAGATAAAAAAACGACAGAGCTACAGAGGGTGAGAGAAAAAGGAATGCTTCTAGCATCGAATTTTCAACAGTGGAAACACAATCTGTAAGAAATCCGCACATATCCACAGAGCACTGTTCTCGTCACTCCCTACAAGGACAAACCAACAGCATTTACAGCTCATGGTCTTCTTTCAATCAGTTGAACCACCAACTTCTTTGAGTCAATTAAACAAAGGGAAACACAAACGGTCGGATACCTGTCATAGTCTCCGTTGCACAAGGTTCTCACGGACAGAGCGAAGGGCTTCCAGGTGGGGTTCAACGTCCTCTTGATGACCTCTGTTCTGTGGACCACTGTGAAACTGTAACCCACATATCATGTTCACATTCATCACAAACGTTTGTGGATGGATTCCCTGCATTCTCCTACAAGCCCTTCGGGGAGACACAGGGTACATGCACTCTCACGACAGACAAGTCATGGACTGCGTTACACTGGATGACAGTCTTACATACAGGATTTAGAACATCTCTCCAGACAGGCAGCCACATTCTGTCTTCAGAGGATTCAATGTCATTTCAGGAGAATGGAGGCTGTTATGCCAGAGCTGACTGTAAAGATCATGTACTACAAAATGTCTACTTCTTTCCATACAGGCAGCCACATTCTGTCTGCCGAGGATCTGACCCTTTCTTAGGTGAACGAATACCATCATGCCATCGCTGACTATAAAGGTCATGTACAACAATCATTTCTTCTTCTCCTCCCTGAGCTCTAGAATGAGTCACTGATGGTACTGCAGTAAAGAACTGTTCACCACAGTCCCCCAGTTCTGTCAGTGGTGTGACAGGGCCTGGGGCTCTGCAAACACTTTCCCTGTCCATTCTGCAAGGTTGTGACGCCAACATTTTTTCCTAACTGCCCAGTCATCTCCAACCCCCCCCCCCCCCCCCCACCATCCCCACCCCCCTCAAAGTGTCCTGGATAAAGGCCACTGAATCTTGTTCTGTGGACACCAGCAAGTTTTAAAAGTAATTATCATGACTCCACCGTAACAACGTGGACAAATGAAACACAAGACGCATTCACTTGTCCATGGTGTTTGGTGGAGTCATAATAATTACTTTTAAAATTCGTTTAGATCTCCGCCTGCAGTCGCCTCACTTTGCAACATACCAACAAGGCTGTCTTTTCGTGATCTATGTCAGTGGATCTTCTTAGGGTCCTATGTGCCGCTTGATGGTTTGGCATTCTTTTTCCTTGGTGATAAAATCAGTTCATCTGATGTTTGGACATGACATGCATTCTGAACTGAACGCAGCAGGAACCACATAGGCCTAGCTGAAGATGCACCCAACAATGGAATCCCCTGGAGGAGCACATGCCACAGCATCATCTTTCTTTCTTTCTGCGTACGCAGGCTGATACTCCTGTGGACACTGCCTGTATAGACAGGCAGTGGAGTTTTGTGTGTATGACCGTTTTTTTATCCCGCCATTAAGACAGCCATACTCATCTTCGGGGAAGGTACATGCTATGTATAATGTGTCATCCATACCAACGGCCAAACTGGCCTTCTCTTTCGAAAGTTGGTGATGGGATTTTACGTGTGTGCAAGATGTTGTGCGTGCATTCACACACGGAACCTCGGTTTATAGTCTCATTCGAAGGAGTGTGTGGGAAATGGAGTCAGAACCAATGTTAACTCCGAGGGAAAAATCCCCCTGTACCGAAATTCGAACCCGCGACCCCAGGATCACAAGTCCAGCGCTCTACCAACTGAGCTATTCCGGTCCCCGCCACAGCATCATGTCCCTGAAGGAATCCAAAGGCAGAAGTGAAGTGACCATCAGAAGTGAAGTGACCATCAAGTCATTTACCTGCCATCCTCGTTGGACCTGGAGAAGGTGAGGAAAGGGTCGGACTTCCCAAAGAAGTCTTTCTTGTCCAGCTTGTGGGCGCAGAACTGCAGCGTGGCTTGCTCCTTTCACAACACAAACACAGAACGCAGTGAGAGGGGTGCTGGTCAGAAACAACATGCGTTGTCGACATGAAATTTATAAACAAACATGCTTCACATACATAAAATCAAAACTGAAACACTGATGGAGAACTAAAGGAATGTAACAAAGAAGGAGGGTAACTCTTGCTCCCATGAGGAAATAATTACAAGGCCCATAACTCCAAATGAATGCTGCTTACCACACCAAATCGCCTAGCAAAAATGATAACACAGAGAACACAGGACAAACAAGGAGTCACCCCCTATGTTTGCAATATCACCTGTACATTATTTACAATAAAACACACAAATACTATGAAGACTACATTATCATCAGTAACCCCATAATGACATCATCATGATGAAGAAGATAATGGTGATATTGAAAGTAAAACCAACCACTCCTTTAAAAAAAAAAAAAAAAAAGGAAACAAATATCCATGCGTTTTATATTGTAAAAACCACCATTTCAGCAAAGAAAATAACTACATGAGTTTTTTTTTTAATATCAATATCATCATGATACATTGACAGGTGGGAAACGATTCAGTCTGTGGACTTCAATGACACTGGGAAATGGCTCAGCGACATAGGAAACAATCAGCAAAACATGGCTTCTTTGTAGATCTAACTTTTGTCACTCAACTGTGTTCTGCTCATTTGTATCATGCAAACTGTCTGAAACATAAGCACAACATAAGCCATCTTAAAACAGTGATACTTGTTACCAGCAGCAAGACTGATCTTTAAATGGGAGTTAACTCTACGATGGAAGAGAACACAACAATGGCCGCTCATCTCAGAATACAACTTGCTCATTTCAATCTGCTTCTAATCTGGGCTAACCATTCACATACTCTTCAAATTTTTTTTGGATTATATGCAATATGGTCTAAGAATAAACAATTTGTCATATAAAAGGCCGCCCGGCCCATTGTGAGCTACAAATTGTGCTGGAAACTTCACTCGAGTGCAGTGATGTTGTTATCTATTTTTTCCTTTTTTTTTTGCTGTCCCAACCTCTGAGCTACCTCAGAGGCAGTGCACCTATGCCACTCATTCCAACATTCTGTCCACCGGCACCGGCAATCCACAGGGAGCAGTCA
>CM065734.1:4276470-4280550 GCA_033310375.1 Conus canariensis
GAGCTGGATATTTTAGAATGTCAGAACGCAATCTGGATTTTCAAAAGTCTTTTTTTTCTTCTTTCCTCCATAAAATCTCTGATCAGATGAAAAACTAAAAAATGTTAATATCTTTCAGAAAGAGAAAGGGAAAGATAGTCTGTGGTTCAAGAAAGAAGCCATTAAACCTTGCAACTGATCCACATCCCATGGGAGGCCCAGGGTCCATTCAGCAGGACAAACATGAGGTGAAAATTACTGAATCCATTTCAATGAAACTCTGATGGAGATTGTGAATCTATTTTAACAAACCTTGGTGGAACTACTGAATCTATGCTGATGAAACTTTGGTGGAACTACTGAATCCCTCTTTGTGAAATGTTGGTGGAATGACTGAATCCATTACAGAAAAATGTTGGTAGAGCTACAGAATCCGTTTTAATGAAACATTGGTGGAACTATGAAATCCATTTTAACAAAACTTTGGTGGAACTACGGAATCTATTTTAACGAAACTTTGGTGGATCTCCTGAATTCTTGTCAGCCAAGCTTTGCTGGATCTATAGAATCCATTTTAACCAAACTTTGGCAGAATTACTCAATCCGTTTCAACTACACTTTGGTGGAATTACTGAATCCATTTGAACCAAACTTTGCTGGAGCTACTGAATCAATTTTAATCAACCTTTGGTGGAACTACTGAACCCATTTCAGCAAAACATTTGCGGGAACTACTAAATCCACTTTAACCGAATTCTGATGGAAAGTTGAAGTGTATTCAAGGACAGACCAATTACATTTTGGTGTGAATCTGGATTTAAAGAGTGGGTCCAGGATTCGCATGACCTTAGTGAAGGTCAACACTCCCATGAGAGCCCTACTTACTGCATGTTTACTTTAACAGCCTGGCACAGACTGAACATGTTTACTTTAACAGCTTGGCACAGACTGAACATGTTTACTTTAACAGCTTGGCACAGACTGAACATGTTTACTTTAACAGCCTGGCACAGACTGAACATGTTTACTTTAACAGCTTGGCACAGACTGAACATGTTTACTTTAACAGCTTGGCACAGACTGAAGAGAACTATAAAATACCAATTCTGGCTCACCCACCTCCGCCAGCTCCAACCGGCTAAAGCCGGTTTCGCTGCTGCTCCGGCGGGCGATCCAGAATAGGTATTTTATAATTCTCTCTATAAGTAAAATAAATTCTTAAATAAATTCTTATACAAGTCATCATCAAGTTCTTAACAAGTACTTAAATAAGTTCTTTTATATCTAAATAGATTTACAAACATACATAATGTGTAGGATTATCTGTTTTTAATACTAATTTAGAAAACTTTTGAGACTTTAGTTTTTGCTTAATCCTTTGTTTTTCTTGATCGTTTTCAATAACATCATTTTCACGCATACATTCATCAAATGCGTCTCTGTCTTTCATGTGAAATAAAACTACAGTCTTTAACTGTTCTCTAAAGTCTTTTAAAACTGAGTTATATTTTTGACATAAAATCCACACACTTATCCCAGCATATCTTCCACTGAAAGCCAGTTTCGGCCGAACAGTCATCTATAATAAATAGTGTCTGCGTTCCCCCAAACAGTCTGTACTACCAGTCAGTTGATTGTCAGCTACTTTTGCAAGACCAAGACAACACAATGATAGCGTCGCAGTAAGTCAGCAGGCTGAGCGGCCCGTTTACCGACTGTGTGTGTCTCGCTATGTTCCGACCAAAAAATCGATAAAACACGTCTCGCGAGCCCACTGCTCTCACCGAGCTCGCGGCGCGCACTTGACCAGGCAACCAATCACCGCTCAGCGCGTGGGGCACATCCTGTTCAGTCACAAAGCAACCGGCTGAAATAACAGATGTCAAGTGGTCCTACCAGTTCCACTTTTCTTGACACCTCCTTCCACTTTGTTACACTTGACACCTTCACCCCAAGTCACCCCAAGTCACCCCCAAGTCACCCCAAGTTCTTAATCAAGTCACCCCAAGTTCTTAATCAAGTCACCTCAAGTTCTTAATCAAGTTTTTAATTAAGTCAACTCAAATTCTTACTCAAGTTCTTAATCAAGTCAGCTCAAGTACTTAATCAAGTCAGCTCAAGATTATAACTAAGTCATCCTCTAAGTACAACCAAGTTCTTATTCAAGTCAATTTATAATTATTTATAAATATTATTGCATCTGAAATGGATCAAAATGATCTTTTGTTGTTGGCGGTTCTGGCATGCTTTTTTGTTCGGCTTCTGTATTTAGTGGCTGAGATTTTTTGGACTGCTTTGGTTTTTGCTGGCGTTGTTTATATATTTTATAAACGTAATAACCACCCCCACCAACAGCAATGACGCCAAAAATGCCAACTCTTTTAATCCAAATAATCCATGATGATGTTGCGGGACTTGAAACAACTTGTTCTTGTTGTGGCTCTGGTGCTTTTTCATTATGAGTTATATGTTGTAACTCTAATTTTCTTTTTTTGTTCCACTCTGCTAATTTTTTCCCTGCTTCAACGCGCCCAGGATTCTTTTCACGGGTCACTTTCTCCATCAACGTTTTCTGCTCGGTCATTTTTAAGGGAAATAAAATCTATATGATTAAACGTAATTAACCCCATAATTACTGGCGACAATAATGTTCCAAATCTGTAATATAGATCACATCCTAGAGACTCTAATGACTTTGTTAAAACTGGATCCTGCGTTAAATCATACATAAAATCTTGTTCAGAATCAATGGGCGCAAATCTACTAACGAGTTTAGTGTACAAACTAAGAACAGTTTGTCCGACACTTTTGACCATTCTTGACCCCAGTTGCGCTTCATACCTGTTGTGATACTTTACAATGTCTTGCGGCGACATCTGTTGAATCTGTTCTATGCTGAATTCATTTCCGAGGTACTGTTTTGTTTTTCCACACGCCGCCAAAGAATACAGCCTTTCCTTCTGGCGCATAATAGCTTGGTCATCAACTTGATTATTTGTAATCATAAGTTCAGGAACGTTTAGGCTGCCCTGCAGCTGTAGTAAATCATCGCAGTTCATGTTTTATTAATAATAAATTTTATTTTATTTTTAAAAAATGAGCACCGAAAAAACTGTTGCCAACCTCGTATACCATTCTGCTGTTATTGGAGGTCTAAGTGTAGGATACACAATGCTTGGTAAAAGCTTGTTAAGAATAAAACCAGCAGATCTTGGCAAGCTAGATTTTGAAGACTCAGCAAAGTTGATTGCTGTCATTACAGCTTCATTTGCTACGAAAGATTTTCTAGTTAAGCAAGGAATAATTCCAGAAAATATAAATATGTAAAAAAAATACATTTATAAAAATGGCTTCACTCGTAATGATGATAGGCGGCGCAGTGGTCAACGCGCTTGCTTTCAGCGGAAGTAATTACGCGTTTAGTAAACTACAAAATAACGATGAGAGAAAAAGACATAACAGAGCTATGGAGCAACTAGCCGCTGCACAAGACACCTATGAAAAGCAAAGAATTGAGCAGTTAGATTTTATTAACGACAGACTTAAACAACAGGGACATGCAGCTTACACATTTAAAGATGTTGACCAGGCAATAAAAGAATATTTTCTAGTAACAGGCCAACAAGTTGAAACATTGCCCCCACCAAAATTCAGCGATTACTATCAACCATCAGAAAAACAAAAGATGCAAGAAATATTGTTTATTGTCTTTGGTATGACCGCTGTGTATTTTGTTGCACAAAGTATTGGCTCAATAAAAAATGAACAAGATCTATTATTCTCCAAAAGGATATTGGAAGGGAATCACGGCAATTAAAAAGCTAAGCCAAGCAGCGGGAGTCAGTGAACAAACAGCAAAAGAATGGTTATCTAAACAAGCGATTTGGCAAATTTATCTACCAGCGCCTAAAAAACTACAGAGACCACACTTTGTGAATATAACTCCAAATCGACACCCATCAAATGGACCTTCTATATTTACCCCATGATATTACTAGACGAAAAAGATTTAAGTACGCACTTACAGTCATTGACATAGCTTCAAGATACAAAGATGCGGAACCATTAACACAAAAGAGTGCTTCTGCTGTTGCTGTTGCC
>CM065734.1:4280650-4360650 GCA_033310375.1 Conus canariensis
CCATATCTTAACGTAAATCTGGGTGGTATGCATGAAAATGACTGTAAGGTTTTGATAGAAACCAAGGGCGGACACTTATGGACTGACAATGTGACAGAGAAATGGAAAACAGAAAGTAGGCGAACAACATCAGCAATACTCCAAAAACCAAACCGGAAGTTCGAGAATTAAGTCGCTTAAATCAAAACAACTTCATGCAATCTTCAATCTACAGATGGCATTCATATCAAAACAAGTCAAACATGGGATTTTCCGCTCTCCATCTGACACAATTTGCCAAGCAATGTTCAGAAATAATTCAACAACGGTCCAAACAATGAAACAAGTTGGGCAACAGCAGCAGCATATATATCCTCATGCATCACTCATTTCGTGTGAAACCCACACAGCACTCTTTTCTTTTTCCCCTTCAAACAGAAAATGCTACGCTTATTTTTGACTGACATAAGATAAAACGTGAAGCTAATGTCTGCACGTACCGACAAGACACCGACAACTCCACAACGGTAGCAGGAGCCGCACCAGTGCCTGGTTGAAATACCGTCGTGTCTGCCATGTTGATTGTGTGTGTATGTGTGTGTGTGTGAACAACAGTTGCGATGCTGAGACCTGTGCCTGCCCTCAGTTCGCTTTGGTATGCAGCGGTCGTAGGCCTACCGTTGCCGTTGAGCCTTTATTTCCCGTGACTGACCGTATCGTCTGCTGCTGTTGGCTCACGTGCATGAGTCGCTGATTCCTATCCGGTATTTCCAAAGAGTTTACCTGCCTATCTGCTCAAAATCACGTCGAAGTTATTCTCAAACAGACGCACGGTATTGGCTGTAGGCCCACCAAAGGAAAATTTCGAGAAACCTTTTGACGGGCGTTTACATTGGTAATATGCACGCAAGGATAATCATGAACTGACCATCGAAAGTTTCAGCGCTCAGTCCCATTATAAAATATAGCAAATGCGATTAGAACCAACCGGTGAGCTTACGTTGTAAAACATTTCAAGAATTTCTAACATCTTATCTGCTTATCTTAATGTTCACACTGAAGACATATTTGCCAATTTTAAACTTATTGAAAATGGTTTCAAACTGGTGTGACCGCAGGCAGTAATGTTCAGCTATAGATTTGATTTCTTGAGAATATAATTATTTTAACTGTTAATTTCTGCTCAGCAACATTCACACGGCTGTGTGTGTGTGTGTGTGTGGTGCGTGCGTGTGTGTGTGTGTGTGTTCATTGAAAACTTGGCTTTTACTCTAAATTGAGGGGCGGGGGGGGGGGGGGGGGGGCGAGTCATGCGACTATTCTGAATATAGTGTACATTATACATTTATCTGCTACCTATCTCGCCATTTTTTTTTTTTTTTTTTTTTTTTAATGTAAAGGTTGGCATGGGCCTAGGCCTAAATGCGCGCCAATTGGCTAAGCCTATGTTGCGATTTGACCCCAACACGTGCTAGCTTACAGTTAAAACATCGTACATCAGCAGGCTGGATCCAATCCAATTCGAGCCACAGAGGCCTGTGTTGGGTCAAACCTGAAGACACGCCAAAACAGCAGTCCCACATTGGATTGACCGATTGGGTCGACCCAGTAAAGACCAACCCTGCATGTTGGCTTGGTATTCACGTATCGGGTTAACTCAATAAAAAACAAACAAACAAACACTTTTTTTGTAGAAATACAGCTGCATTACGTCAACAAGAACTCAGAAAGTATCCATTTTTGATTTGTTTGTACAACGAATTTGGTTTGGTTGGTCGGTTTTGTTGTTGTTGTTGTTTTCCACATCGTTGTTGTTTGTTTGTTTCTCCTTCATCATGGTTAGTGAAGAGAAGTCCGGGCCGGCGATCTACATGATTTTTGTTCATCAAGTGATTAGACCTACGTACAGAGATGATTTCAAGATATAGCTGAAATAAATCCCAAACTTAGTCCACTGTGTTTGTGTATGAACGTTGAATTTAGAAGTAAACTAAGGAACGGGGGGGGGGGGAAAAAAGTCATGTGTGTGTGTGTGCATGTGACAGCCGGTGCGCGTGCATATGTAGGCTACCAGTGTGTGTGTGTGTGTGTGTGTGTGTGCGCGCGCGTGTGTATGTGTGTTCCCAGATAGTGAGGGAGGGGGGGGGGGATAAGAGGATTTTAAGGTTGTTGATGTTTGTTGTTTTTTTTTTTAAGCGAAGATGGTATGTGTGTCTCTGTGTAAGAGCGAAAGTTCGTTATAGGGGTAATATGACAGACTACATTCAACGAACCTCTGGCATAAAACAAGGGATGTGCGCAGTGCTGTTTTGTTCTCTCTTTTCATCAACGAGTAAACTTCCGAAGTTGTTTGGAAAATATGATCCACATTTTATTTGTGATTCACTAGAATTTTTTCATTATTCTCTTGGCAGACAATTTTTTTTTTTTTTTTTTTAGTTGCAAAGCGAGACGACTGCAGGCGGAAATCTAAACAAATCTTAAATAAATGTTAGCGAACCGCCCAGAGGACGTGGACAAACGAGTCACAAGACGAAACACAACGCGTTTCGACCTCTTAGGTCTTCATCGGGTGAGACATAAACGATTCAACGCCTTCTTCCTTGCGCTGAACCCTGTGAAGTGATCTGAAGCGATCAAAGCTAAGTGAATTTTCGTTGTTTTATTCGTTTATGTCTCACCCGATGAAGACCTAAGAGGTCGAAACGCGTTGTGTTTCGTCTTGTGACTCGTTTGTCCACGTTCTCTGGGCGGTTCGCTAACATTTATTTAAGATTTTTTTTTTTTTTTTTTTTTTTTTTTTGATATCTGAAACTCAGTAATTTATTGTAATCTGCAGCTTTACTTCAGTCAAAAGCAGACACTTCGAAAAGCAATCTGATTTCATTTAAAAAAGAGTGGGTATTTAGGAAGCAGGGAAAAGTGGACGTATAATGGAGTGTGGATATAGTGAACGTATATGAATATTTTGGAATGTATTTTTCATCAAAAGTAAGCATTACTTTTGCATGCAAGGATCTTGCAAGTAGAATAAGCGTGCATTACTGTGCATTATGCAAATTATCAAAATTATAAAAATCATTCTTTGAAACTGTTTACGATATTGTTTGACTTCGAAGTACAGTCTATTGCATAGAATAGAGTTTGAAAATTTTGTAAAAATTTCAGTTCACCTGCGTTGAAAATGTTTCTTGGATTGAGCATGCAAACAACTTATGATTAAGTCTATGGTTAAGAAAAAAAATCAACATGTTTGAATTCTGTGACAAATTGTATGCGTTATTGATTGAATTATCACAAAATGAAGATTCAAGGATGTCCAGGAAAGCATATGATAAACTACATAATTCGGATGCAAGTGTGTGTGTGTGTGTGTGTGTGTGTGTGTGTGTGTGTGTGTGTGTGTGTGTGTGTGTGTGCGCGCGCGCGCGCGCGCGCGCGCATCTACTGACCTAAGGCTATTGACCGTTTCTTCTATAACAGATGGAATGGCTCGGCTGGCTGCCGTGAATGTAAGTAACGTTTTTTTGCTACTTTCGCTTTCCTTTCGCTTGAAGAGCATTCTGGATGAATCAACTAACTTGTCTGACTGCTTCAGTTTTTTGTGTGTCTCATCTTCCTCGGTGGAAAGCATTGTTGTGCCATCCATGAAGGATGCCACCTTCCAGATTGATCAATCTGATACGTATTTTGTGGAGAACCTAATTAAGTAGCAACGGATGTACTTCCTCAACATTTCTCTGATGTTCTTTATGACATGACACAACTAGAGGGCCAATCAAATCGTCTTGTATTTCACTGATCCATATCCGCCTTGGCTTAAGGCTGTGTCAGGCCAATTGACAAAGGCTAGAACACCAAGGCTACATCAAAATGTTGTTATGCTCTGCATAGTTATGCGGGGATTGTCTTCAGTCGTGACAAGCTCCTAGCATAACATTATCAGTCTCCAAAATCTCCGAAGTCGGAGTGTGGCTGCCCACATGGCGGGGTAATCAAAAACGGTCACACACGTAATGTTCTCATCCCCAGCTGATGCATTTGTACCATAGTGTGCAAGTACTTTGGCTGTTCGGATGATCCTGGAGTCTTTTAGCCAGGGTACGACAACAACAACAACAACTGATCCATATGCGTTTGCCAGATCAGTACATACCACGTCGAGGTCCCGTTTCTCTTTGGATTGCTTCCCAAATCAAGGTAGCATGTTCTACAGAGACAGAAATGCCTAGGATGCCTCCTTTCTGGACTGGCAGATCTTCCTCCACTCGACGTTCAGAAGTTATATTGATTGATGTGACTCGAGTTTTGCTGTTTGGGAACCAGGTCAGTGATCTTCGAGTTGAAGGACATCATAAACTGGGCCAGCAGGTATGTTATTCGGCCCAGGACTTTTTCTCTGCCACTGCAGACTTCGTTTGAGGCTGAGATGCTGCAAAAAGATTTGTTTTGTTTTGTTTTGTTTTGTTTTTGTTTTTTTGTCCACTGTGAGTGTCCCAGATTTTGGCTGCTTGAATAATTTCTTGTCGAACTGGAAGGTATCTGAAGAAGCAGTCTTTGGTTTCGTTGATTCTCTTTTGCTGAGGGCACTGTGTTGTTTTCCAATAGCTTCTCTAAACTTGTCTTCTCAGCTTCCAAAGCAGCCTTCGTGTTTTTGTTTGTATGTTTTTGTTTTAATCTGTTTGTTCTTTTGCTCTCCCTGGTGGCTGGATTTTTTTTAAAGGTGTTTTTAGTTTTGTTTGTTTCAATTTATGGACTACAGGCTCCCTGTACAATGTTTCTAAATATGGCTAGTTAGTTTGTGCTTCATTGTGCTTTTTTTTCTATCAGTGCATCCAGTTTTGAGATTATTTTTACTTCTGATTTTGCATGTAGAGTTTTTAGCGTTTAGCATCGAAAGCCCGTACAAATTCTCTGTCTGAACAATCAGCGTGGAGTATCCTTGATATTCATCAGAGTCTTCATAGAGCCGTTTTTCGTTCAGTGGATCTGTCGGGAAATTCCCTTCCACAGATGCATGGAAATCCCCGTTGTTTTATACTTATAGTCCGTTGCTCCTTCTCGTTTTTTTTTCTTGTTTTTTTTTTTTTTTTTTTTTAAATCTTTTTTGTATTTCCTTCAAAGTTCAACATAAATATGACATTTTTCAGTCTATCATACAGTAATGATTTTTTTATGCACACACACACACACACACACACACACACACACACACACACACACACACATATATATATATATATGTTGTGTGTGTGGTGTGTGTGTGTGTGTGTGTGTGTATATCCGTAAAGCAGAAAACCATTCAATAATTCCAAACATTCAAACACAAAAACAGCACACTTTCATACACATACAAATATACCAAACAAACAATAAAACAAGCATTGAGACAAGCAAGCTACAGTAGAGAGAAAATGATATATAAATAGATAAATAAATAAATGAAAAAAAAGAAAAAGTTCACTGCACAAACCTCGCCTGCTTGGTTCCTGCCCCTGTGTGTACGAAAGCGAAAGTGCACAAGGGCTGAAGACAGAGGAAAAATGTGCCGTGATGATAAGCTTTGCAGGTTAGGGCCTCTTCCTCAACCAAGAAGAAGAAGCAGACCTGCAGAGGAGAGAGAGAGAGAGAGAGAGAGAGAGAGAGAGAGAGAGAGAGAGAGGGGAGAGAGAGAGAGATCCTTCTCGTTCTTGTTGATTCTGCTTTGTTTTGCCCTGTTGACATCATAGAGCTTTTGTTACCGTTTTTTTTTTCTTTTCTTTTTTCTTTTTTTTTGTGCTCAGCTTCAGCCTTCATCTATTTATTATTTATTTCGTTAATGTTGCGATTCTTCAGCTTCTTTGGGATGTTATCCGTCTGTGGATGTCCAGTCGTGATTGAGTTAGCGGCGATGGATTCCTATCGGTGAATGTTGAGAACATCTTTCGATTTTTTTTTTTTTTTTAGAAACATAAGGTGAGGAATAGTGTCAACCGGTCTTTCTGTGACGTCCTCCGGATTATTCCAGCATGTCCGCAATGGTCAGTAGGAACTAGGGTTAGTTCAACAGCAGAAGGTTTACAGACAGGAAAGACCCTCCGCCTTCAGAGGAGGGTCCAGAAGTCCTTATTCTCTAGGGAGGTGGGGCGGATTGTGTGTGGAGCATGACTCCATGTGTCCTGCCGCGCCAGCAAAAGTAACATCAACCGCGATAGCCTTCATATGGTAACATGTGTCATTTCAACAAACAACAGGAAAACACTAAAACTGCAATCACAACGACAACGAAAAACAGCAACAACAGTTACAAACCAATCAACCAACCTCAAATTATCCCGTTTTACACACAGGACAATGCATATGCAGCCTGTATATGAGATTATCTTATCCCGCCACCATTCACCAGCCCAGAAGCGACTGTCTCACTGATTTCATAAAAGAAAACTAAATGATATGAATTTGACCCTTTTTTTTTTTAAATCTATTTAAAAGCATCAGCTTGTTTTGATGCCTCAGATTGTTTATTGCTTTAGCGATGTAAACGTGCTGCTGTCTTCTTCAAGGCGTTTACAAGAAGTGTGTATAACCCAATAACTCGTTTGTTTGTGTCATGAACTAGATGCAGTTATTTTCACGATGCACTGCTTTCAGTTAATTTTACACATCCTGCAAATTTATGCTTGTGAAAAAAAAAAATCTCTGGAGCTCGAATGAGCAAATCAAATTCAGATCCCTAATTCACTCCATTCTAAGTACCTGTGGGATTTGCATCCGGGCGTTCTGGTCACATGATCTCCACCGGCACATACACAAGGCACACATGGATGACACGAGCTGAGGAAAAGACGACGCCGTGTCGTGATCTTTTGTTCTTCTTCGATTCTTCGTCATTGGTTGTGCTTAAGAACTACAGTGTTTATGTGCAGTACTTAACGCTATTAATAGCAAAATGGGGATAGTAGATTTGGGAGAATTCTTGGACACTGAATGTGGTAGTGCATGCGTTTCTGTCGACTTGCTAAAAATTTCGAGGGGGTTTGTGCAGGGAAAGAGGGGTGTTGGAATTGGCGGAAATGGACGATTTTGTCTCGTCGTTGATGGCGAGTGCTGTTTGGACAGACTCTACGGAGGTTTCTTTTCTGATTGGGTATGTGGCGGTCAGTTTAATCGCATGACAGGATTCCTGTCAAATCTTATCCAAGCATGTCGAAATGCTAACATGGATTTGGTGGTGATGTTCAACGGAGCCTTGGAGAAAGAGAAGATTGGGGAATGGGTCTCAAATCAGCTTGAACAAAAGGACAAAGTGCGTAATGTGTTCAGACACATTGGAAATAGAGGCACCCCTCCTCCAAAAGTATGGTGGAGTGCTCCAGTCTTCGTTCAGGGCGCTCTCCGGATGGCACTTGCACACATGGCAGTGACCGTTGCTTGCTCCATTGATGATCACTATCAAGAAGTCATTGGCTTTTGCCGTGAGCACAACTTGCATGGAATCATTGCACAGAATCCCCTTTACATCATCTTTGACCCCCTCGTTACTTCTCTTCCAATAATCTCAAGTTGACCTACAAAGGTTCGCTGGAGACCAAGGAATACATCATGGACGAGATTGCAAAATGTCTGAACCTCAATCCCAACCGCTTCAGCATCCTTGCTACTCTGCTTGGTATGTTATACTTTCTGTACCAAGGCAAATATTCTGAAATGAGTGAAGGATCTAGGTGGCTACACAAGACCATAAATGCACTTGCATTTGAAAACACATACAAACACACACACACACACACACACACACACACACACACACACAAACCATTATCAAGTTGGCAGTGTAGGCTGCAGCTGTGCAAAATGCTTTGTTTTTTAATTGAAGTATCCCATTTAATTTTTTTCTTTTAGTAATTTAAGGGCTTCTTCCATTCCACACCTATAGTCGTAATATGACACATGGCAGTCCGGTAGGCTCTAAGCAACAAGAATCACCCCTCTGACTGTAGTTATTTCATGTAAAGTATCAGGACAGGAACTATTTCCACATATTGTGAGTTCTGACACTGAAAACTTTGCATTTTATTTGTCTGCATTGTCTTTCATCAGAATATTGATGTAATTTATAATCCTCACCAAGTGGCAAAATAAGATACAGTGGCTGTATGATTAATGCAGTCATAACCGAAGTTCCTCAGTGGGCAGGTTCCACAGTATAAGGGTTAGAGAGAACTCTTGATCAGTTTATACATTTAGCATCAGTCTTGTTTTTGCGAATTTTGTGTTTGATTAGAATTATAGTAAAATTACATTTATGAATTAAAAAAGCAAAACAAAACACAAAAAACATGTTTCTTCCAAATGTTTTCTTTTTGTGGGATGCAGTGATGTGTGTTTGATCATCAGGAATGAGATGGAAGAAATTATTCTATCCCAAACAAGCCGTAACTGGCATTTATGCCTTATGGAAACAAATGATAGAAGAGAATTTCCCCCCAGTAGAACATCACATGATCTGAGGCATTTTTAAACCTTAGCAACTAACAAATTTTCAACTGAGGAAAGATCAAAAGTTGATCTGTTTGTCTGGAAAACTGGATCAGCACTGGGTCACAAACCCTGGTCACAAAGTATGCATTATCATCATATTCCAGGTCTATGTATTTAAAAGAACAATCCTGAAAATTAAAGTTTGAAGTTTATTCTTTAAATTTTCTTAATTAAAGGATGGAATGGGTTGGATTTGGAATGTATATATAACGTAAGCCAAAAGAAAAGAATAAAGAGTTGGTTGAACAAGTAATTTTTAAAGTAAAAAACTAATTCGTTTTCCTCTGGCATGGATTTGGAATGAACACTGTGGCATTTTTATACTGTGAGCACTGCAAGTGCAAACAAGGGAGCTCATTTATAAGCAAAAGAATGAAGTTATATCCCCTGATTCTCAACTGAAAGATTTACTTCCCTTGTTTTGCTTTAAAGAAAAAAAAAATTCTGCAGAATCAAAGCATTATGAAAACATTTGTATTTTTTAAGAAGCATTTTTTTTTTCATGAAAAGAAATTATATTTCACCATAATTTAGTTTTTTGTTTGGGATGGGGTGGGGGTGGGGGGTCAATTTCATTGTGGCGGACATGTCATGTGTTTGACCTATTTACAATTTCACTTCTGAGAAAGTAAAGTTTATTTGATTTGATTTGAAATCTGTAATATAATATTCCAATTAAAAACCACTGTCTCACTACTAGTGCTATGAGGCAGTTCTCAGGTGTTAAAAGATGTGTAAAATGTCGATAAAAGTAAGGATTACAAAACCACTAAGTTCTTTTAATTTTTGCCTCAGTATTTTGTTCTTTTTTTGATCTTCTGGGACAGGAGTGTATAATTACATGTCTGTGTCAGCAGATGTTTCTGTTGAACATACGTGTGTGTGCGTGTGTGTGTGTGTGCGTGTGTGTGTGTGTGTGTGTGAAAGGAGGGAGGGGGAGCCCAAACTGCATATTTAGTGAAAATGTAATGTTACTGAAATTTTCTTCATAATTATTATTGTAACAACTGGAAGCTTTAACAGTTTACATTGGAAAAAAAAATTCTGGAAGAAAGGGACGCCAGTAAATATGAATTTAATCACAGATGCATATACAATGGAAATGTTATTTTAAAGAACATTTGAAAAGAAGTTTAGTATTGGCATTGAAATATACTGTTGGTCAGTAAATGTAAAGAATTTTAGGGGGAGGATGTGACAGATTACTGGTCTGCTCGATTTTCCCTATTCAGTGTTGATCAGGTTCATCAGCTCTTCCCTTTTACTACTTCCATTGAAATTTTATGTTGATGTTTTTTGCCTGCATTCTATACTGTATGCGGACTATTTTTCAACATGTCACCAAATTCGAAAGCATGGTATTGAATGAAAGCAGATGTGTCTTGCATAGCTGCATGCACATTAATTTGCATTAGATTCTTCTTGTCTCATTCCACAAAAGCTTAGATACATCTGGCTTACTTAAGTTTAAATTGCAGGTCTGCCATACCATTCACACTGTTTTCCTTCAATAGTTCCACGCTCAAGAACTTTTGCTTCACCACACTTGCATGTTTGCTTTCAGTCCCTGAAACTCATACTATACTAGTGCGTAGACTTAAAATTTGATGCTGGATAGGGAGCAAAATGCATTGTTCACTGTTTCTGTTTGACTTTTTTTTTTTTCAGGCAACCACCTCCTCACCGATGCAGATCTTCAAGAGTTCCGCAGCCAGTTCCCAGACCAAAAGAAGAAGTCCAAAGTGAGTGCTCATTTTGGGTCAAAGTTGAATCCTGTCAATTCATTGCATTGATTACTGTCTGTGTTTCCCCCTATTATAGAATGAGATGAACAGTGATATTGTTGATACAGGGATAGTCGCAATTATTTATCAGTTTTTGTTTTGTTACACATTTATATTCGGAGAGTAAAATTTTAGAAAAGATTTCGTACAGTGTGTATTCTGCCATGTTGAAGTTCTTTGCCAAAGATGCCTTAACCATTTTCTGTTTTTTTTGCCACACTCTTTGACTCTACCTCTTGTGTGTGTGTGTGTGTGTGTGTGTGTGTGCGTGTGTGTGTGTTCTCAGTGGGAGTATCAGTATGGCTGTCCTATCTTTTCTGCCTTTGTGGCCCATTCTTTTTTTGCCTTTGTGCTGGAAACTTTCTTAAACTTTCTTCTCAGGTCAAAATTCATAATTGGCAGTTTTGTTTAAATTGGTTAATCTGGAAACCTTTTGCAGGTAGTGACACTGTAGACACTGTCCGGAGTGGGGACTAGACTTAAGCTGTTGACTCAGTGATGCCTATAGATAACCTAAGTGGCAATTTGTGTGTGTGTGTGTTGTTTAGATGCTTTGTAATGTTGAAATTTGTGTGTGTGTATAACTATTATCCACATTTCAAAGCAGAATGTTGGTCGCCCCTATGGCATCCTTCCTTCATTAGCCTTGAGGAAGTCAATCGTATAGCTGATTTTTAACATTCATTAATATTTCAGTGGGGGCCGGAATAGCTCAGTTGGTAGAGCACCGGACTCGTAATTTTGGGGTTGTGGGTTCGAATCTCCACCGGGCTGTTTTGGTACAGGGGTATTTTTTCCTCGGAATTAACATTGGTTCTGACTCCCATTTCCCATACAGTCCTTCGAATGAGACTATAAACCGAGGTTCCGTGTGTGTACGCACGTATAACATCTTGCACACACGTAAAATCCCATCACCAACTTTCGGAAGAGAAGGGCAGTTTGGCCGTTGGTATGGTTGACACGTTACACATAGCATGCACTTTCCCCGAAGTTGGAGTATGGCTGCCTTAATGGCGGGATAAAAACTGGTCATACACACAAAACTCCACTCCCTATACAGGGGGTGTCCACAGGAGTATCTGAAAGTAGGTACAGGTAGCTGGTTTCTTGTGATATCATGTGCAGGTTGACGCAGAAAATGAGGGATTATGATGAAAGTAGGTACAGGTAGCTGGTTTCTAGCGGTACCATGTGCAGACTGATGCAGGGATTATGATAGAAAAAGAATTTGAAATAACCCTGGAAAAACAAAGTTTAGTAAGCGATGTTGTCATATGATTAAGCTGGTGTTAATTTAAAATCCACTTAATCTTAAAAACAAGATAAAGGTCTGTTAGTGCTAGTGGTCTAAAACAAGATAAAGGTCTGTTAGTGCTAGTGGTCTAAAACAAGATAAAGGTCTGTTAGTGCTAGTGGTCTAAAACAAGATAAAGGTCTGTTAGTGCTAGTGGTCTAAACCAAAAGGAAAGCTTTTCCTGCACCACCATTACTAATTTTTTTGGTTTTGATTTTTGATGGACCATGAGTGATCAGAATTCTCACTTGCCATACAGAAGCACAGATACATTGAGATCTTCTGCTGTTGGTAGAAGACAACAGATTGAAAACACTCACCTGCACATATAATGTATATGCACATATGGAGAGAGAGAATACAGGACAATACTCTTGATGTATGCAGTGTATTGACTTCAGTCTTCACAAAGCACAACTAGGGGAAACTGAAACATGTTTTTAACTTGAAACAGTGTTGCCTACAGGGGGACAGAGCGTTGTTCCTTATGTGTGTGTGTGTGTGTGTGTGTGTGTGTGTGTGTGTGTGTGTGTGTGTGTGTGTGTACTTTAAAGGACAACATCTGGCGAGCAGCTTTTGTTGCATTTGGTTTATCATTTGACATGTAATCTGTAAAAAAAATAGGAGTAACCGAGTTTGTGTTTATTGATTTAAATTGTTTAGAAAACAAGTGAGATTCTGTGCCATGGTATTATTTACCAGTGACCCATAGATTTTACAAAATGATCTTTAGGGCAGGAGAAACTGATTCTGATCTATAAAAAAGATAGAATGTGATATAATCAAATGCATGCATACATTGTTTAATGAAGGGATAGACTGACTGTTAAGTAAGTACCTATAGTTCTCTATAATGTACTTTTGAGTGTCTAGTAGTGGTAATACTGTTGTTGAACAACTGAATTGTAGCAGTAGTGGTATCTGGAGAATTAATTATATTGTTTGACTGAAAAATTAAAAGTATTCCCCAAGTTGTTGTTTTTTTTAGGAAAGCTACAAATGAGCAAAAGCAAGTGGATGAAAATAAGGTAATGAAATATATTCTTCTGAAGTCTTACTTAATGTTATGAAAAAAAAACAGAACTGTGATGTTGTTAATACAGTGTGGTTTGCATAGTCGCAGTGCTGCAGGTATGTTGAATATGACGTGTTTGTTACTTCACTAGATTCCAGATAAACTGATAATGTGCATACTGAGTTCTTCAAACGTCTAGCTGCTGCTTGATTTAGAATTGAGTTTGGTAATATTTACTTGTACTTGGACTATAATGGTGCCTGTTCTTGAATCAAGATTTTTTTTGTAAAATACGTTCACATTCAAAATATGTATAATATATATATATATATATATTTTTTTTATTTAAAAGAAAAAATGATTGAACAGTTATTCTGTGTGTTTGTGTGTGTGTGTGTGTGTGTGTGTGTGTGTGTGTGTGTGTGTGTGTGTGTGTGATGTGCATACACAGATATATGTAGAATTTATATGTGTGTAGAATAATGATATGCATTGTGTTTGTGATTACTGAGCTTAGACTGTCCAGCCTAGTCTGAGCCCACCAACAAGGACTTTACAATTGACGATTGCATCAGTGGTAACCATAACAGCGATGATGAAGTGAATACAGGGCTGTCTGTTCAGTACGTTTGTGTATCATCCAAAGAGTCAAATTTTCAAATGTTTTAGATTTTCAGACTAAGGGTAGAAGTACACCACAACTGTTTGCTCATATGTAAGTCTGTGCATTATTTCAACATCGCATGCGTCCATTTTGACAGGATGATGCAGGAGCTTGAAAGATGACCAAGAGCACCAACTTTTGTTTTGAAATGTACACATCTCAATAGCCTGCAGCAGACTGAATTTTATTCCCCCAAAGTTTCCCTTTGCCTGTATCTTTGGTATTGAATAAATTTCAAGGGAATACACACTTGGGTGTTGACACACATCAAACAACTTGGTGAATACAAGCTGCTTTGTCTGAAAGACAAAAAGGCTTTCACCACCTGGTCATCAGACTTTCTACATTCAGCAGTAAGTATTTGATTTCCTTTATACCTTATGGAAAGTTTTCAGTTGTTAAGGTATGAATACTAAAATGAAAAACCAAACAAACAAACACGGCCAGGGGGAAAGCGGGTTAATTACTCCATAATAAAAACAGTGCAACAAATACTGTAATGTGTGGGGGAGAAGTAAATGGATAGAAAGTTGCAAAGATTTTAACTTAAGCAGTTTTTGTCCTTTTCATTGCATTGATAGGCATTTACAAAATAGAATTGGGTTGAATATTTTTTCTTTTTAAAAGAAGTCTGGAGGGAAGCTGGATGTGGCGACAATCAAGATGACCTGTAACTTTGTTCGGAACCTGGAGGCAGTAGACGACCTGGACCAAGTGGCTGAGCTGGTCTTCAAGTAAGTGTGCTAAGCTTTCTGTCACATTCCTTCCTACCCCTCCCAGACTTCTTACTGATATTAATTTAGATCAGCATTTCATTTTATGTGTGGTAGTGTTGCTTTTGTGTGTCCTTTGTTCTGTTCATTGGGCTGTCAGGTAACAGTCAGTTTTATTGTTAACTCAAAAACAAGAAGTTTCAAAACGGAGTGACTGAGGGCAGAAAATGAAGCAAAATTTAGAAAGAGAGGAGGTTAGTTACCGCCAAGGACATAGAGAAAGTACAGGACAAGACACAGTGCATTTCGACCTCTTCGGTCTTCTTCAGGCGAAAACAGATAACATTTAGGACAGTGAAAATGAAGAATGAAAAACCACTTATCTTCTCATATAATGGCTGCTGGACAGAAAGGTATGTGGGAAGAAATTACTGTGTTAGTGCATTTCCGCTTTATTTTTTTTCGCCTGCTATTGATCATGAAAATGATGCTTTCTAGGGTTATAGAGCACCACATGCCTCATGCTTTTTTTTCTGATTTTGTACGCTGAATGATATGTTGTACACCTTGTTGCATGACTGCAGAAGTTGACACGAATGTTTATGACGATGTGTTTGATCTACCGATGTATAGTAATTAAGAATGAAATGATAAAAGTGTGTTTCTTCAACAAAAACTGAAGGGAAAAAATCCTTTGTGTGTGTGTTGTTTTTATTCTCAGTCCTAATTCAGAATATGTTTCAACACAGCACCTAACTTTATAACCATGTTTTGGAAGTCTGAACAACTATTGAGATCCCTAAGTCAGTATACCCACTGAAAATTCCTGGTCATGAAGATGAACACTATTAGATATACTTCATGTGGATCACGATCACTCCGGGTCAGATTATTGGCACCAAGATCCTCATGATGTCGTTAATTATCAGTTAGAGTTTGATTTTCAGGTTCTTTTAATTCAATTCTGCTACCTGTTTCAAACAGTAATTCAGTCATTTCTTGGTGCTGCAATTTTTTTTTTTTCTGTGCAAAAGACTGGATAAGGTGTGCTGATTGCATTCAGACTGCACCCACTTGTCCATTGAAAAGACACAGACTTCACCCTGTCATCCATATCTAATGTGATGTCACTGATATCAAGCATCCTCCTCGCTCCTGTTGTCTTCAGAAAGTTCACTGAATGCCTTTTTGTACAGGATTAGAAACTCTGTCAGCCATTGTGGATAGCAGAATTGGAGTACTCGTATATAAACTCTTTCAGATGACCTGATGTGGCGTTAAAATCAAGTACTTGACTGTATTGACAGTTGGAAGCTAAGATTAGTAGTCAGTGATGTCATGGGGTCAGACTAGGAGGAATGATCCAGAGTGTCATTGGGAACTGCACTTCTAGGATTAAGCTAGCTGGTCTGCAAATTTATTTCTTGTGATACCACTGTGGAAAAATATCTGCTGCAATACCCGCCGTCTGTCTCATCAGTGTCTGCACAGGCTTGATGCCGCTTGTTCCTTATCTCTTCCAATTTTAAGGGTTGACTGATGCCTAAAGCATGTTCTTGATTGGATAGTTTGTGTGTCAGTGAGCGCTTGGAGAGTTATACATTTTGTTATCTTAGCATATAAGCAACTACATTCTATGGTTAAAGGATTCTGTTCTTCACCTTTTTTTTTCTTCGAGAGAAAAGACTGATCTGCTGGCTCTGAAATCTAATTGTGGTAGAAGGCTGCCCCTGTTTAATTCTTTCATGTATGAAAACAAATTTATTGTCGGTGACTTGTATCAGCCCCAGACAAACTTGTTTCATGTGGACCTGCATTATTGCAGCATGTGTCTCATGTAATCTGCAGTATGTGTCACATGTAACCTACATTATTGCATTATTGTAGCATGTGTCACATGTAATCTGCATTATTGCAGGATGTGTCGCATGTAACCTATGCCATTGCATCATATGTACCCTGCATTATTGTAGTGTTTATCAGATGTAACCTGCACAAATGCGTGTCACATGTATCTTGCAATAAAGCAGTTTGTGTCACATGAATTACAGTATGCGTCACATAAATTTTGTATTATTGGTGTATGTGTCACATGTAATCCACATTATCACATGTAATCCACGTTACCACAGTATGTCATGTGATTGGCAATATTACAGTATGTGTCAAATGTAGCAAGCGTTTTTGCAACATCACATATAACTTGCACGATAGCTATCACAATTCACATGTTACCTGTATTGTTGCGGAATATGTCACATGTAACCTGCAGTGTGCATCATGTGTTCATACTGATGTATATCAGGTTTCAGTTGCTGTGTGTGTCATGAATAACTTGCATTGGTGCAGTGTGTGGGTTGCATGTTTATCATGCTGGTACATACTTTTATCAGTGAGTGCAAATGTCGATAGCACTTGCATCTCTTATGTAGCTTGCATTACTGAAAAAAAAAACCCTGTAACATCGGTTTGTGCTGTCAGTCAGTAGTGTGTTCGTGTAATCCAGCATCAGTCAGTTTATGGTAGATTGATCTCTTGTAACATATATTACTGGTAGTGCTGGTGTGTATAGTATGTCACTCTGAACTTAATTGTGTGTCAGTTTTATATATGTATGTAGCATCTCTACAGTGTGGATAGTGTTCATGCTGATATTGATCCAACATGAGTCAGTGAGTGTCGCACATAACTTGCGTTACTCATTTTACTAAAATATATGTTCATTGTGTCCATCCGACTTCACATGATTCTTGAAGAATTATGTTCAGTCCTTTATTCGGGGGGGGGGGGGGGGGGGGGGGGGGGGGGGGGTTGAGTGTCTAATTGCAAGGCATTGAAAGTCTATGTAATTCAAGCTATTTCCTCTGTGTACTGTAAAACTTTTAAATTTTGTTGTTGTCTATTGAAATTAATATAACATGTTAGAACTCTTTTGTTCTGAGTTTTGTGATGAAAAAAAGCCTCAGTATATATACAATCAAAATGACAATAGCATAAATGGATAGTCTGAATATGGAAATAATGGCAGTGTTGCTCCTCTTTAGAATGTATGCGTTCTGGTGTATTCTGCTGCCATTTTGAATTTTGTGGGAGATGTTTCAGCAATATGCCTATTAAGCATGAAAGTACACATATGAATCGCTTGAGTTCTGCTTTCAGATAATTACTGATGATTTTCTCAAGTTTGAATGTAAAGGAATGAAATATGGAAGAAACATGTTTATTGTGGCTTGGCTTGAGAAGGATGTTTATTAAATGAAAATGGCTGCCGGCTGATTCTGGTGGCCATTCAAACCAAACCTTTTGTTGCATGTGCAGAAAAGTTATTAACATGTTTGCAGAAAAGTTATTAACATGTTTGCAGAAAAGTTTATTAACATGTGTGCAGAAAAGTTATTAACATGTTTGCAGAAAAGTTATTAACATGTTATCTATGTCGGGATCGGCAATAAATGGCAATGAAAAATAAGGAAGCACTGACGTCTTTCGAAGGCTTCATGTCCAGGTGCTCCTCTTTCAGATGATAAGGGAGATAATGTTGCTTATAGCCCCTTTTCACACGTCTCTAAGACTCCATGTGGTGCAGTGCGCCACTGATCACTGTTGCACAGTGTGTAATCGCAGTTGTCGGTGAACAGTTTGAGTAGCACTAAGGTGGATGTTGTGAAGGTTGGCATCGTGGACTTTAAAAAGTTGTGACCCGTCATTAAAATTCTGGTCTTGTGTCAGTGACCAGAATTCCAGACGTTTCCAACAAGTGGTCTGGGATGGTATAGGTGCTGAGGAAAAAGATGGCAGTCTAATGCATTGAGGCAGAAATTGAAAGAAAACAGCAAAATGTGTGGCAGATACAGAAAGAGAATCAAGAGAAAGTGCGAAGTCTGAAAGATGATGATCAGCTGAACTTCACTTGTACATGTCTGCTTGCATCATGTGTGTTGCAGCTGGTAGCTTAGTTGATGACTGCATTCCCTCTTAATGTGCTCTTTTGCACTGATACTGCAATTAGTCCAGTCATCATTGACACAGTTTCCAAGTTAACAGTGCAGTCTACTAAGTTGAAGTGCGCTGGCAGTATTTTTTGGAAATGATTTTGCTGTTAAAGCTGTCTAAGATTTATTCTGCCATCTTGCGTTGGTGTTATTGTAGCAGTAATCTGTGAACTGCCATCTGTGATGTGCCTGTTCAGTCCTAGTCAGAAGATGACTTGTCCTCAGCTGATTATGGTAGTTTAGCCGGACTGAAAGTAGGTCTTTCCTTAGATCGATTCTGCACTTGCTAACCAGTGTTACACTGTTCTTGAATTAAATCTGAGTTATTTCTGAATGTGTGAAAATGCGGTCCTGAAGCCCATGGCTGTGTAGTTATTAGAACACTGTCACTGTTTTGTTATGTATTGTATGGATTAAATGAAAATTGTATGATATGGGGGGTCCCTGGGGAGGGTTGGGGTGGGGAGAGTGGGAGTAGGGTCATGGAACAGGAAAGTTACTAAAAAGTCCTTACACCTCCCTGTCCCCCTGCCTCCCTTCACACCACGCAATTTTGTACAGTGTTTGAAAACAAAATCAGTATGTAAACTTCACCTACCTTTTCGTTGTTGTAATTTAGAAAACAAACAAACATTGGTGAAATGATTGGACTGGCAGCAAAAAAATGTGAGTGAAAACTGATCGAGAGGTGGGACACAATGTTAACAAAGCCTGATTGATTATTCTGAGGAAGAAAATTACAAGTTGTGTATCCGTCACATGTTTAAGGCATTTTCATCTTTGGACAGTGATGACACAGCAGTACTTTGTTGGGAAGTTGCCCAGAGAAATAGCAGACTTGCATTTGATAAGAGATATTTTGCAAGGAAAACAAACCAATTTTCACAAATGGTGGAGGCTTTAGTTCTGTCGAGCAGTGACAGTAGTAGTATTGAAGCAAATTCCTCAGAACTTTCAGATTGTTTTGAAAATAGAACAAATAACAAAGTTTTAGAGGCGAGTACTGTGATTTTTTTTCCCCCTAGAGATGAATTATTTTGGAAATCTAAAAAGAAAAAAAAGTGATCGACATGAACGAAGCCAGTTCAGTCGAGTTGAAAGCCACGTTGGGTTGACTGTGAAACTGTTTTCAGTTTGGGGAAGTTTTTTTAAATAGGCCAATAATGGTGCTTTAGCCACAGGGGCGAGGGAGGTGAGGAGAAAAATATCAGATAATGAAGATACTGCAGTAAAACAAGTGGTGGGTAGTATAATCACAATTCACGTGAGAGTCAGTTTCTCAGGGTTGTTTTTTTTTCTTTCTTTTTTTGTTGTAACTTTAGAGACTACGGTTGGTCTCTTTAAAACATTTTTTTTTGGTTAATGTAACTTTAGAGACTGACTTCTGTATTACAAAATCCAACGAGGAAGTGATTTTCCAGTGAAAGTTTCTAAACTGTTCTACGCCTGCAGTTAATTTAAATCAAACAGAACTGAAAGGAATTGGACAGCTTTCAGAAGAAACAAGTTTCTAAAGACACAACTGTTTTCCCTGAAATATTCTGGTCTGCAATGGGAGATGCTCCAGCAGCAGATTTTGAATGCACAGGTGTGTGGATCCTTCTGTATATCACATGAAGCATAACATTGCTGCATTGTGTGGGTAGTTTGTTAATGCTGATGTTGATCTGGCTGCAGTCAGGGTGTGTCACATGTGACATTTATTACTAGAGAGTGTGTTGCATGTGACATTTATTACTAGAGAGTGTGTTGCATGTGACATTTATTACTAGAGAGTGTGTTGCATGTGACATTTATTACTAGAGAGTGTGTTGCATGTGACATTTATTACTAGAGAGTGTGTTGCATGTGATCTGCATTACTGCTGTGTATGAATAGCTTGTTTATACTCATGTTACTGTTTCACTACTTTAACCTGTAAAGCTGATAGTACACATGTTCATTCTCTGTTCCTGTTGTCATGGTATGTGTTTACGCTAGCCTGCAAAGCTGAAAGTACACAAGAGAGAGTTCATTCTGCATCTGTATGTGTGTTGACACTATGCTTCTGTATGTGTTGTGCAGAAACTATAAGAAGGGGAACAAAGAGCTCATCAGCAAATTCAAGCAGTGTGTTCAGTATTATCGCAGTGGCACGGCAAGCGGTTTCCTCAAGTACCGCCCTCGACCAAAAAGTAATCAGTCCTTCCACTGATATGTCTTGTGTGTTTTATGCGCATTTGTGCCCATATGTTGTGATCTGTGTTGATCAAGTATCTGATTGTTGAAACAGTTTTTGTTCAACCTATGTTTGCTACACATTTTCTTGGATTTTTCTTTTTTTTTTTCTTTTTCCTTTTTTTTTTTTTTCTTTTTTTTTTAAATGAGTGATAGAAGGGTTACACTTTTTGGTTAGTAGACGGAAAGCAGTTTGTGTAATATTATCTAAGACAGAAATTCATTTTATTATATAGAGGAAAAAAACGAAGAAAGAGTTGAAGGTTGAATGCTGTGCGCGGAGTTGGACAGGACCCTGATTTTGTTTGGTGGATGGAGTAGGAGTGGAGGGATGATGAAGGTGAGGGATGGGTGGAAAGAGATGATGAAGGCGAAGGATGGGTGGAGAGAGGGAGTGGAGAAGGGCTGTCTGTAGTATACTGTATAGTCTTAGTAGTGAGGTGAAGTGTGCATGTGTGCTGTAAGTGACCAAGTTGTGACAGGCATTTGGTATCCTGCTCTTTCCTTGACTGACTGTATATTTATACTGACGTGATCCATATGTGCATCATCAGCAACCTTTGATGTGCATATGTTAATTGATTGTATTTTTATATAATCTAGATGATATTTTATATGATGCATCCATTTTGGACATTTCTGCAATTAATGCCTGTCTGTCATTTTAAAGACTATGTAAAATTTATTATGTATTTGCATAGTTTTTATAAAATTTTGTTAACTGTTGAAACAATTGAGACTGGCAGCTAGAAGCCTGAATTTTTTTTTTTTTTTTAATCGGTGTATTGATGTGATATGTGCAGTGATGTGTTGTATCATTGGGAATCTTAAAGTTAGATGGTCATAATGTATTGATGTTACTGCACACTGTTTCTTTTGTAACGTAGGATATAATGTCCCAGTTGGATGATAACAGTGCTTTGACATTACCTGTTGTGTTGCAGCACCTGGAATCTCAAAGTTGGGGGCTGTGTTACCTGATCACGATCCCCGAACAGCTCAAGTGGTACGGGTAATAGTTAAGCAAATAGAATGCTGAATTATTTCACTTAAAAACAAAAGTAAAATTGCTATCTTGAATATGAAAAATGGAGGTCCGTTCATAGTTTTCATAGTTGAAAATGCTGGTTACATATGAAATTTCGTAGCTAGTGAAGAGATTGTGTTTGTGTGTGTGTGTGTGTGTGTGTGTGTGTGTGTGTGTGTGTGTGTGTGTGTGTACACATGCATTATGAAAAATTCCTTTAGCCTTGAGTGGACAGTATGATACAAGCTTTTGGCAACCTAGTTCTAATCTGATTCCGTCCCAATGCGTTTGTATGAAAGTGTGTGTGCGTGTGTGCTTCGAGTGGTTGCTGTGCCTTGAGTATAGTTTTTGAGAGTAATGTAGATAAAAATGTTAATTCCATGTTATTCTTTTTCTTGCAGGAATCTAATGGAAAGGGAGGAAGTGAAACTGGAGGTCAGTTCCTTTACTTTGTAGGGCTGGCTGGCTGTCGCATATGAACAGACACATATGCACACACAAGCACACACACGCATGCACGCATGCTAGCTCACTCGCTCGCTCGCTCGCTGGCACTGAATGTCTGACAGAATAGAGAAGTTGGTTCCAGCTGAGAGATGTTAGAACAGAAAAAGCATTGAGCAGTTGTTCTGAAGCTGAAGTGAGGAGTGTTGATAAGAAAGCGGCCAGTTATCTCACTCTACACTTTGAGAGTGAGTTGTTATACTCAGCTTGAATTTATCACACTTCTGCCTGATTTTGTGCTTTAAGAAAAAAGTCGAGCACAGTGTGTGATAAAGTATTTTCATTGCAGTTTATAAGAAAAACAGGAAAATTAGGTCTGAAAATGACAGTTGTGTTGAAATGGTGTGGGCAGTTGACGGGAGTCCCAACAAGAAGGACCTCAAAGTGCCCATGGTGACCACAGAGATCCTGAACATTGCCAGTGAGCGACATCAGAAAGGCCTGATGCATCCCATGGTCTACCAGCTTCTGACTCAGGTAGGTCATGGCACTGAAGGTGGGGATGATCAGGACATGTCCACAGTGCTGCTTCAGGGGGGGGGGGGGGGAGGGGGGGGGTGTCATAACCACTTTTTTTGTGGTCAGCGTCTTTCACAGTAGAATGAGTTTGACCCTTGACTGATCTACAGAATATCAACAGTCATTCGATTAAAGTAGACAGTTAAGAAATGCAGGGGCTACAACATGAAAAAACCTGGATCTGGTTGTCCATGAGCTTGCCACTATGAGTTGAGTAGAAGTATAACTGGGGAGGGAAAGGAAAACGATATGGTCGCAACAAGAACAAAAAAAGGAAAAAAGTTCAATTTTTTGTACAGTTTGGTTTCATGGGAAATCTTTCGTTTGGGCGTAAAATTGATTAATATTTATTGACAGATGCCTGAAGCTGGGGCAGTCTGTCTTTCCATCCCCCTTTGGTCCAAGTATCTTCAGATATCCATTGATTGAAATTGCCTCCCTTATCAATGCATCATTTACACTTTATTGATGTCTTGTTGCATTCAGAAAAAGAGGGGTTAGCAAGATGAGAGGGAGAAAAATAAAGAAGAAATGGCTACAGATATTGATCGATGTCATTTTGCAGAATGAAGTGAAGCTGCCTGTGACTCTGGAAGATGAGTTCAGTCGTGAACTGCCCTCCTACACAGATCTGTACAGACCAGTCCGCCAGGCAATCTACTCGGTTCTATTCAACCTCAACAAACTGAAGATCGTCCATGAGAACACGTACAAAGAGAAAGGTGAACTGCTCAGGCTCTTTCTCTTTCTTTGTAGCTGGCCTTTCTCTTGTCTTCTGCGTGTGTGGTTTGGTGAACAGGTACTATTTTACTTTGTCTTATGATGCTGTCTAAAGAGAAGGGGAGTGTCGACAGTCAGCTGTTATTGTTGTTTGACTTTGAATAAGTTTGTAATTAATGCATCAGACGGCAGTTGTTGTTGTTAATGTTATTGTTGTCGTCGTACCCTGGCTAAAAGACTCCAGGGATCATCCAAACACAGACCTGCCAACCTTTACGCATTTCGCGTAATTTATTACGCCCAAGTGATAATTCTTACGCCCTTACGCATTTAGCCAAAAAATTATGCATTGAAAGTTTTCAACAAAAAAAAAAAAAAAAAAAAACGGACGAAAAAATCCGCTTATGTACAGACACGCACGGTGCCGTGTGTATAACCAGTAATCTTCAAGAAGCGTTTCCGGTCATGCGCAGTTTGTTTCACCATCTTTACCATTCAGCGAAGTTGGCGTCCTTTTGAAGTTTTAGCTAGGAAAATGTCGAAACGTGGAGTAGAAAGTTTTGGACAAGATGCGAAAAAGAAAATTTTGTCAAAAGTTCCGAAAAGAATACTCGGAAAAGTTCCCCTGCATACGACCTTCGGCTAAAGGTGTAAATTGTGCACGGTGTACCACTTGCGAGTCGGACTTAACAATTTCCCATGACGGGATGGTGGATGTGAAGCATCACCTTGTGTCACGCAAGCACATCGATTCCTCTAACGCGCCGAATTCTTCCAGCATCACACAGTTTTTTCAGACTGTAGACACCTCAAAAGAGGATGAAATGAGGAAAAGGGTAATTCGGGCTGAAGCATTGGTGGCCGGATTTTTCGTCGAGCACAACATCGCTCTTAGCGCAGCCGACCATGCATCCCAGCTTTTTAAAGAAGCGTTCTCAGATTCGGAGATCGCCAAACTGTTCAGAAGCGGTCGAACAAAGACAACACACACTGTGAGGACCCTTGCTATGGAAGCCCAAACTGCTGCTGCATCTCGACTGCAGAATGGACCGTTTGTGTTGGGGACTGATGGAAGTCAGGAAGGGGGGGACATATTCTTTCCTGGGGTGGTGCGATACTTAAAAAATGACACAGTCACCACCGAGCTGATAGCCAACCCCACATGCACAGAGTCAGCAACAGGGGAGAACATTTTTGAGGTTGTTTCTGGCGCACTATCAAGCCTTGATGTGCCATGCCATGATGGTGTAGGGGATTTGTGTGTGTTTCCAGTGTATTCTACATTTTCATAATTTGTAAAGATTTCTTGTGACACTTAAAACAAAAGCTTGTTTTTGAAGAAAAGTAAAGTTCACAAAAATTGTGCGAACAATTTCATCGCATCGTGTTTGTTTGAAAAAAGGTTAAGTGTCGCGCTTGATTACTCTTAGCTCTCAGAAATTACACATTTCTGCCTCACTGAGCTTCAATTCTTACTCATTGGTCTCTTAGGGGGTTGGCAGGTCTGCAAACAGCGGAAGCATTTGAACACTATAAACTGAAGTTGAAATATTAAACAAGGAACTGCAGTACACACAAGGAGGTGGATAACAGTATGCAGTTTCCTTTTGGTTCATTTGCATGGTAGTTTGCTTTCCATAAGAGGCCATGAAAGGATTTTCAAAAATGCTTATAATTAATTTGGGCAGGGAAGGGGATGGGAAGGGGGAACTCCCTAAACGGGGGTGTTGTCTTTGGACCTACCAGGGTTTAAACGGCCCCTGAACTATGTCCTTTTTTTCAGAGATTTTTTTTTTGTTTTTTGAGTCAACTCATTGACTCATTTGTTCAGAGTTCTCAGCTGTGTCGTTTTGCCCAACTTCTTTTCCCAAATAATTTGAACCTTAAATGCAGTACTTGCGGTCAGGAATACAGAACAGCATCTTGCAGACTCAGGCTTCCCACGTGGTGTTCTCATGTGTACATTGTTGTGTGCAGGTGAGACACCCCCTCCACGAACCTTTGAGGTGTCGGTGAAGGAGTGGATGCCGCAGCGGGCCAATGGTCGTCCAGTGTACAAGACGGTGGTTGCCCGGCCTGTGGAGTGGAAGGTGCCCAGTATTGAACGCATGTGGCTGGGCAAGAACGACGACGACAAGAGCCGTCGCATGAGGGCCTTCCTCACTATCATGCACAGTGACACCAACCTGGTGTTCAACTCACAATACGTGCCTCAACATATGGTGCTGATGGTCTGCGTGCTAAGGTGGGTGTGGGAGTGATTGGATGGAATGTGTGTCAGAGGCATGGGAACAAGTGTGGGTATGCTGTGAACCAGAATTCAGTTGGATAGAAGGTAATGCACAGACTTTGGATCCCAACCTGTGAAGCATTTTGAGAATTGTTGAGTTTCACCCAGGATTATAAACACATCAGTGTTAATGAACAAAGCGTGTCATACTGTGATAGAAGTGTGTTATACACGCATCATCGTTGAAAGGCAGATGTGTGTTACACACGCAGACCTGTTTATCGGCATGATATACCAGTATTTAGCACGGAAAAATCCACTGAATATGGAAATAAGAGATTGCTTGGGGAAAAAAAAAAGGAAAACAAAACAAAAAGAGCTTGTCAAAATGTGGAGAAAAATGTGCATACTTGTGATTTGATCTAGATTCAGCGGCTCGCCGGCCCATGATCTGAGACCTCGATGAGGTCAGTTGTTTGTGGCCAGAAACAGCTGCGGACATTTCCATTTCTGCTACGATCTTTATTCAGCATGATGTGGCAGAATTTGATGGTCATGTTTATTGTTGTGCAGACTGCGGACATTTCCATCTCTGCTATGATCTTTATTCAGCCTGATGTGGCAGAATTTGATGGTCATGTTTATTGTTGTGCAAACTGCGGACATTTCCATCTCTGCTTTGATCTTTATTCAGCATGATGTGGCAGAATTTGATGGTCTTGTTTATTGTTGTGCAAACTGCGGACATTTCCATCTCTGCTACGATCTTTATTCAGCATGATGTGGCAGAATTTGATGGTCATGTTTATTGTTGTGCAAACTGCGTACATTTCCATGGATATTCAAATGAGTAAAAAGATACCAAATTTTTGTACAGAGTTGACCACCCTGCTCTTTTATAATCAGACAAAGCTGTTTCGATCAGTAATTTCACCACTGAATCGATCAGGTTTGGAAACAAACTTTGAAAGTCAGGAGACTACAAAACCAGAAGTTCTCCAGCTCAATCAAGTTGGCTCTGCTGGTGTTGATTTTCCAGCTTTTTTTTTTTTTTTTTTTTTTTTTTCAAAATGAATTTGTTTCGGTACCAAGTCACGTTGAAACACATTGGTGTCATCTTCTCTATATTTGTAAAGTACATTGCAGTTTGCATGAAATTCATGCCGAAATTGCTGCTTTTCTCCCTGCACAAAACTTCAGTGACCACCATTGGAACTGATCGGTCAGTACAGTTTTGTGCCAATTTCATTGACGACATTGCTTAAATGTATGTCGTATACACAATCTGCACTTCTTATTTGCATGAACAAAAGGACATGGTCTGTGTGCATTATCTGGGCAGAGTGTCATTTCTGTTCCCAACACATGTTTACATCCTGTTGTTATCGAAAATACATACCCATTTTGATTTCATTTTTTTATCTAACATGTCTTCAGCTTCCCTTCACCCCACCACCATCCTCTTTGCCCCAGCAGTCCTTAGTTGTGGCAACTTGGGTGTGGACCAACTTGATAATCACCTGATAAGAGTGTTTTGGAGCACTCCCTCTCTGTAGTTTGTTGAGCAGTTTTTAACTAAAGTGTAAGGGTTCTATATTGGGGTGCCTGGAAAAAAAATCTGTCTATCTCTATGTATATCTCTCTCAAAACAGGTCAGTAATGGGTGAGACAGTCAAGGAATTGATTGGTTTTTTTTTTTTTTTTTTTTTTTGCTGTCGCAACCTCTGCGACACCTCAGAGGCAGTGCACATACGCCGCTCATTCTGACACCCCATCCACAGCCACAGCCCGGTCAGCCCCGCCGCAGCCCCGGCACCGACAATTTACAGGGAGCAGTCGATGTCAAGTCGTCAAGAGGCAACCCACTGGAGGAGACACTGCACTGCTGCCGAGTCACTTCGGTGGTGTTCAGTGGCGCCTGTTCTGATCCAACATACGCAGGACACCACCTACTAAGCCCCCTACTGACGACAATAATTGCTTAGTCGCGGAGCCGGTGTGAGTGAGCTCTCCCTCCGGAGGGCGCCACCACGTCCGTCAAACGACAGCCCCCATGGACTCGCCGATACCGGTGACCCTGACAGAACCAAACCAAGGCCACAGACATGCAGAGGACATCGAAACTGAGGTCACCTTGAGAGCAGCGCACGAAGGGCCACAGAATTTGAGACATTTTTTTTTTTAATGCTGATGGATGAGAATGAGGATGATTAAGATGATGCTACGGATTTCCATTTCGATCTGAGACTACATGACAGGGCTGTAGTCTATGCTTCCTTTCATAATATATCCCGGCGTCAACCAGGCCCGAGAGATACAGGCACCTGCAGTGTTGGTCAGGAAATTTGAGCAACACTCTCAGAAACGCATCCATTAAGTGGATGAAACTCGACTGTGTGGTCCCAGTCTTCCCAACTGAGTCCGCAGCAAACTCAACTCTGGGTAGGAGCCGGTCGGGGCAGAAAAACCCACATGACTCTGATGGGATTCGAACCCACGACCTCCCAGCCGGGAGTCCGCGACGCTAACCACTTCGCCACGGCGGCTGGTAAGAATTGATTGTTGATGGACTGTGTGGAATGGTCTTTGTCCAGGTACATGACGCAGTATGGGCAGGTGTTGCAAAGACAGGAGTTGATTGTTGATGGACTATGTGGAATGGTCTTTGTCCAGGTACATGATGCAGTATGGGCAGGTGTTGCAAAGACAGGAGTTGATTGTTGATGGACTGTGTGGAATGGTCTTTGTCCAGGTACATGATTATGGGCAGGTGTTGCAAAGACAGGAGTTGATTGTTGATGGACTGTGTGGAATGGTCTTTGTCCAGGTACATGATGCAGTATGGGCAGGTGTTGCAAAGAAAGGAGTTGATTGTTGATGGACTGTGTGGAATGGTCTTTGTCCAGGTACATGATGCAGTATGGGCAGGTGTTGCAAAGACAGGAGTTGATTGTTGATGGACTATGTGGAATGGTCTTTGTCCAGGTACATGATGCAGTATGGGCAGGTGTTGCAAAGACAGGAGTTGATTGTTGATGGACTATGTGGAATGGTCTTTGTCCAGGTACATGATGCAGTATGGGCAGGTGTTGCAAAGACAGGAGTAGATTGTTGATGGACTGTGTGGAATGGTCTTTGTCCAGGTACATGATGCAGTATGGGCAGGTGTTGCAAAGACAGGAGTTGATTGTTGATGGACTGTGTGGAATGGTCTTTGTCCAGGTACATGATGCAGTATGGGCAGGTGTTGCAAAGACAGGAGTTGATTGTTGATGGACTGTGTGGAATGGTCTTTGTCCAGGTACATGATGCAGTATGGGCAGGTGTTGCAAAGACAGGAGTTGGACGCATTCCTGGCCATGGCTGTGTCCTCCTTGCTCCACGATGAACAGACCATGCAAGATCTCAAGGTCAGTTCCGTGCTTAGTTACAGTGTTGTCTGTACTTGTCATTGTTAATCCTAGTTCTGGTGTCTGTATCTATCTACGTCATTCAGCATCAAGTATTCCCAACAGTTTTACCTTCTTCGGGCCTTCTTCAGGGGACAGCTAGAGGACTGGAACTGGGTATCAAGTCGTCAACTTTTTTATGAAAATGTTAAGTGAAGTCATATACTGTATGATGTCAGATTTTTCCAAGCATGGCAGTTTGAAAGCCCTGTTTGCAGAAACAATGCACTTTTCTTGTCATATTATGTATTGAGCTTTGCTATATGCTGGCCAGTTCATGACTGTTGTTTATTTACATTGTGTTTGCTTATTGGTTTTCACAGTTATTTTCTTACAGGTAATCAGTTTCAGTAGCATGTGTTTTTTTCTGATTGAAAAAAAAAATTGACGTAACTTTGCTTCTTGTCTGTTGTCAAGATAACATGCTCGTACAGCTGTGACGCAAAACTAGTGAAGACAGCATGTTTTTTACTTCTTTTTTTTTCTCATAAAGTTGGCCTCAAATAATGCCACACTAAAATGTAACTAATGAAATTCCCTGGTCCTTACAGACTCTTACACAGTTTTAGTTCCTGGGTTTGTTCTCAACAAACCACAAAACCACCTCGATCTTCACAATCTCCTGTCCACTTACAAAGAGGAAATGTGCCTGTGCCCCTGTTGGTGAAAGAGAGTAAACTTTGTGTTCCTAGTCCATCTGTGGAAAAAGCTGCTGAAAAGTGAGGGAAAACAAGAGGAGGTTGGAGGCCAGAAAAAAGAAAGAAAAGGAAAAAGTAAAACAACATGGTTCCTCAGAAACCTTGGAGAAGATGTCCGTGTGCCAGGTTTGGAAAAAGAGGACAGGAGTCACCACTTCAGCATCACTGCCATTATAGAACCATGCCCTCCATTGACTTGCCTCCACGTCGGCAACATCAAAAGAACACATTTGTCCTGCTTAGACATTCACAGAACTTGTTAAAAGTAATACAGATGCAATTTTGAAATGTGGAAATACAACCGAAATGGGGGGGGGGGGGGGAGAACCCTCAAAATTCAGCTTGAAGAGTCAGGAAAATATGGAAACCACTTAGCAAGATGGTGAATAATACATCCGTTCTTTTTCTATTTTTAATAGCAAAAATTTTTGTGAATGGCCTTATCATTGGAAGACATATACAGACCTGTTTACCCTTATGATTTTGCCGTAATTTTTATGGGAAAAATCGAAATTATGGCAATTACGGCCCCCCCACAAAAAAAATTACGGGAAAAAAAAATCACAGAAAATTGTTAAACGTGAAGTTTCGTCTGCTGCCGTTTCAGTCAAAAGCAGTAAGAAGACATTTCCCAGCGTACCTTGCATCTTTTACCTTGTCAAACATGGCGACGAAGCGGTCACAGCTGTCCGGCCGAGATGAAAATCACGCTTTTTAGTTCCTCCTGCCTGCCCGGCAGGCGATAAGCAGACTGCGTGACTCACGGCCCCTGACATGCTGGCAGCGCCCCGTGTAGCACAGCTCTGCACAAGGGAGCATGTGTTCTCATGCTGTGCTGTTCCTGTTGTGCTTTACGGATTATTATTCTTTCACACTCCATAACTGGATATAATTAGCTGTGTGCGTGATTTGTGTGTTGTGATTCTTTTTTGTGCTGTTTGATACAACTTCGGTTCATCACGCATTCTTCAGGGTTTTTTTTCATAGAGAAGTTTGTTTTCATAAGTTGGCCAGGGCCCGGCACGTGTATACGTATATCTATGGAGGCAGTGTTAGCTCAGCAAGCCATGTACATGTGTGGTGCTCTTCTTCTTCTTCTTCCTCTCTCTCTCTCTCTCGCTCTGTGTATGTGTGCGTGTGTGTGTGTATGTGTGTGTGGAGGTAGAGGAGAACTCCCCCCTACACCCTCCTGCCCACACCCCTCCAGGCAATCTCCAGCTTTGATTGAAATCCTTTAATGTGTGTGTGCGCGCGCGTGCATGTGTGTGACCGACCCTGCATTGGCTAGTCTTGTTGCTTACGCGTAGGCCTACTTCATTCCGATCTTTTGTACGTGCGTACGCGTGCGTGTTTGTAGCGCCAACAATGGCGGAGGTGTTTGAACACAACTTCAGTGAACACAAAAGACGTGTAGATTTGTTGTGCCGTGTGTGCAGCAATCGTGTGCTCAGAAAGGTACAAGATAAAGGATTAAATGCTAGACTTTGTGTCAACTTCTCCAATGATTTGTTGCAGTATTTCGCTCTAGATATTTCTGGTGATGAAGAAGGCAAACAGTCCAAGTGTATCTGCATAAAATGCTACCATAAACTGAAAAAAACGAGACACATGTCAGCACATTCTCAGTGTTATACTAAAAAGAAAATGCTGCTCGTGACATAGAGAGAATGTCAGAAATCTGGACAACTTTCGATCCAGATCTTTCTTTGAGTCAGTGTACATCGTGTCGATTCTTTCAATCAGCCGGACTTCTTGGTCATCGGAAAACAAAGAAGAGCCGACCCGTCAAAAGATCTGCTCAAGAATGTTTAGATCAGTCTGATCTTTGCTTGCGCACAGATGAAAGTGTGTCATCATTTTCTCCGTTGGTATCAACCCCCGTGAAAAAGCCTAGAACATCCTCTGCACAAACCTCACCAGTCATAGCTAGCACATCCAGCTCGGCACTTGAATGTGTTGACATGTCTGATGCATGCTTCGATACTAATGAAAGTGTGTCTACGTCAGTTTGTCATTCACCATCGACCGCTGTTGTTGGTGTGTGGTTTCTGTCAATGTGTGTGTGTGTGTGTACGCTCTCTCTCTCTCTCTCTCTCTCTCTCTTTCTCTCCAGTCGTGAGTAGGCTCACCATGAAGATGAAAATGAGAAAACATTTTGCATTGGTGTGTGTATATGTGACATCAGTTTCAAATGATTCGAATGGGCGAAAGCACAAGGTCAGGTAGGAAGCATTTCATTGTTTATAACTGACATCTGCATGTGTGGCATGCTAAAATGTTGCTTTACTAAAAGCATGGTGCGGTTGTGATAGAATCAGTATCGGCATGCATCACAAGCGCGTAGAGCACGCAGATAAACAAGCAAAACATGCCTAGGCCGTGGTATGGAAACTGCCACCGTGTTCCCAGTGAAGCTGACCAGTGCAGACAGTGACTGTTTATTTTGGCCGGGTACCGGCTGTTAGGTAGGAGTCCCGCGAATAATTTTCTGTCAGTTTTAAAGGAAAGATATGCATGTCCAATATGGTCCAGGTTGAGCGTGATAGCTTCAGAAACGCATGCTCTCCACTGAGTTGAAATTTCAATTCAATTTGTGTGTTCGTTAGTCTGTTTCAATCATTTTTTTGTTGGCAAATCTTTGTGGTGCTTGTCAGCAATGCGTATGAAAGAAGACGCATTCATGTTTGGTATCGTTCTGTCAGTCAAAGACCCCACAATTCATTGACATCAGTCGACCACAGTTCGTTGCATTCTGGCACAAAGTATTAATGAAGAAACACAGCATCCTGTTTTCAACACACTATTAGCCAGACAGCTAGTATCACATTACGCGTAGGGAGGAAAGCTTGTGGGAGGTTAGCGTGAGGAAGCTGGCAGCTGTCAGCAGAAGTGCGCTGTTTAAACAAACCGCGGCCGTTCCATCCCTTCCCTCCTGCGACCGATAGGCAGTCAGGAGTTATTGCCCTTGTCTTCAACTGAAGATTCCTCTGCGGACAAACGTGCGGTCTTACGTGCCAACGGCTGGCTCTTCCAAATCTTCAAAAGTTCCGAAAGTATTGCGATAATGAAGATAACATTTTTTTTTTTCAAATTACAGGTTTTTATCCGAGATATTACAGGTACACGAATTTGGGGTAAATGGGTAGACCTGCATATGGCTCAGATTTGAAATAAATGATTGTTTTTCTTTTCTTTTTGTGTCTGTTGAAAACAGCTGCCAACGATCCTGGGTCGGGGTGTACAGCTGGCGTCTCTGTTCATGTCTGGCGTGGAAACTGCGCTGCTTGCCAATGATGTATGTGGCGCTCCAGTGCCTGCCCCTATGTGCGTTCCATGGGCCTTCTTTGACGGCAAGCTGTTCCACCACAAACTGCTTCGTGCCAACAGCAACATCAGTCTGGTGGACCTGTGCGACGGACAGGTCAGATAGCCCTAAACCCCCCCCCCCCCCCCCCCTTGAGTGAAGACTCCCTTCCAGTAAACACTTTGTCCTTGGACATTTTCATCAGTGTGCATAACAAAACTCCCAAGCAGGATTCCCTGTATATAAAATACTGGTGCTTGGACATTTTATGTGTTTCCATACCATACTTTTATCACAATTAGGACTTCCTGCATATTGAGGGATTTCTTTTCCTGGATATATTCTGTTTCCATGCCATATTTTATCTCCCAGTTAAGACTCCATTTGTACTAAGTATGTGAGTTTTTGGAACGTTTTGTCTGTGAGCATAGCTGTTGTTAATGTGTTTGACTGTGAAGTTTATAGTCGTCAGTGCTCATCACTTGTGGGGCACTTTTTTTTTGCTTGAAAACCTCCTCTGTCCACCCAGAAGTAAAGGGGTACCAGATTTTTTTCAGGGAAGGTTGAGGCAGCAGAAAAAAAGGGATTGGCTTTGTCTTCTATAATGCTGTGCTCTAGCTGTGGTGAATTTCAATGGTTGAGTGCCCTTTGCAGCCAAGAGGCTCTGAGACATTCACTGATAACAGTGGTGAAGTATCTTTGGAAGTAGTAACTGATAACAGTGATGAAGTATCATTGGAAGTAGTAACTGGTAACAGTGGTGAAATATCACTAGAAGTAGTAACTGATAACAGTGGTGAAATATCACTAGAAGTAGTAACTGGTAACAGTGGTGAAATATCACTAGAAGTAGTAACTGGTAACAGTGGTGAATATCACTAGAAGTAGTAACTGATAACAGTGGTGAAATATCACTAGAAGTAGTAACTGGTAACAGTGGTGAAATATCACTAGAAGTAGTAACTGGTAACAGTGGTGAAATATCACTAGAAGTAGTAACTGGTAACAGTGGTGAAATATCACTAGAAGTAGTAACTGGTAACAGTGGTGAAATATCACTAGAAGTAGTAACTGGTAACAGTGGTGAAATATCACTAGAAGTAGTAACTGGTAACAGTGGTGAAATATCACTAGAAGTAGTAACTGATAACAGTGGTGAAATATCACTAGAAGTAGTAACTGGTAACAGTGGTGAAATATCACTAGAAGTAGTAACTGGTAACAGTGATGAAGTATCACTAGAAGTAGTAACTGGTAACAGTGATGAAGTATCACTAGAAGTAGTAACTGGTAACAGTGGTGAAATATCACTAGAAGTAGTAACTGGTAACAGTGATGAAGTATCACTAGAAGTAGTAACTGGTAACAGTGATGAAGTATCACTAGAAGTAGTAACTGGTAACAGTGGTGAAATATCACTAGAAGTAGTAACTGATAACAGTGGTGAAATATCACTAGAAGTAGTAACTGGTAACAGTGGTGAAATGTCACTAGAAGTAGTAACTGGTAACAGTGGTGAAGTATCACTAGAAGTAGTAACTGGTAACAGTGGTGAAATATCACTAGAAGTAGTAACTGGTAACAGTGATGAAGTATCACTAGAAGTAGTAACTGGTAACAGTGATGAAGTATCACTAGAAGTAGTAACTGGTAACAGTGGTGAAATATCACTAGAAGTAGTAACTGATAACAGTGGTGAAATATCACTAGAAGTAGTAACTGGTAACAGTGGTGAAATGTCACTAGAAGTAGTAACTGGTAACAGTGGTGAAGTATCATTGGAAGTAGTAACTGATAACAGTGATGAAATATCACTAGAAGTAGTAACTGATAACAGTGGTGAAATATCACTAGAAGTAGTAACTGATAACAGTGGTGAAATGTCACTAGAAGTAGTAACTGGTAACAGTGGTGAAATATCACTAGAAGTAGTAACTGATAACAGTGGTGAAGTATCATTGGAAGTAGGCTGAGAGAAGTTCCTCTTATTTTTTTGTTAACTGGATACTTACGTTGGAAGATCACATCAAGAAGAAGGCTACAGACTGTAGCAATCCTTTTCTCCCAAATTACCACATTCATTTAAACATGGCTCTGTGCCCTAACTTGGTACGTTTGTTAGGCTGGCTTCTTAAGAGGTAGTGCAGCATTGTTCACAGCCTTTGTTTTTACTTGACTCTTATCAGTGATGCCCGAAGCAACAGGCCAGGGGAGTATATGCATGAAATAAGCAAAAGACAGGAAGATAAAAATGGCAGATCAGCAAGGGAAAATGAATGTGATTAGCCAGTGAAGTATAGGTAAGGAGTTAAGAAGAAAAAAGAAAAAACAGTTTACAAGGACCATTCAGCAAAAGGAGGCAAGTAATTAGAAGTAACAACTAGAGTGGTGCCCCGTTCAGGGATCATAGGACGATGGAAAGTCCTGAAGCTCAGGTGTTAAGAGTTAAAATAGTGCTGATGAGCTGAGGCTCCTCTGAAGTGTATTGTCATTGGGTTTGCAAGGGAGTGGTCACAGCTTACACCAGTTTGGCATGGTCAGGTAAGTATGCTTGCAGTGTAGGGAGATTAAAAAAAATGCACAGTTTTCTACTGGCCAGGAGAGCTTGATTTTGTCAGCTAATGCTTGTGTGTATTGTGTAGTGTTATTAAAATATCAGTTTTAGAGGATGGGATTAGAACCACTCAAATTGAGGTGTTGTGTTTTAATAGTTATGATTTTTATGGAAACACTCAAATTTAGGTGTTTTATTTTGTGTAATAGTTATGATTTTTATGTGTCTGTAATATTCGTTTATTACTGATTCTCATGTTTACTTTTTGCTGAGACATCAAAGCCCTTCAAATACTACTGCTAAATTCTACGTAATTGATTGCTGAACAAAATGTCTTCATGAATTGTGCTATGTGTTCATGAATTATGCTATCAGTTTGAAAAGCGACTGCTTATTGGTTTGTCTTGAATTTCCTCTGTATGTGTCATAAAGTTTTATTGTTTGTGTGTTGGCCACATCCAGATGGAACAGGTGATGCGGTTGGAGCGACTACGCCAGGCTGTGCTGGAGAACCTTCACGTGGACTTTGCCCGTCCTCCCCTCCCTTCCTACTACTCTTACCCGGACCCCTACAGGGCTGGCCCCTACTCAGGCCCGGGACCCATGTATCGTGATGGGCGTGGAGACGGTCCCATGGGACCCGCTCTGTTGCCTGGGGGGCCCAGAGCTGTGGCCAGAGGACGAGGCATTCTAGGTGAGCAGAGAGCCTGATGTTCTGTTTTCTTTTTGCTGCTTTATTGATGTACAGTTTGTGCCCACTGCTGTCTGGGGAGTATTGTTTAGTACATTTTTATTATCGTTGTGTCGTGCGTGAAGGTATGTTTGCCAAAATTCACTTCTCTTGAATTTATATTTCAAATCGGCATTATTTTGTGTTCCTTGTATTGTATGTTCATTTTTATTTTGTTTTGATGTAACATTGATTTTATTGGCGTTTTTTTGCCTCTTGTTCTGTTTCTTGTTCACTAACTTTCATCGAAATTACTGCTTCATCAGAGAATGAAGAATTCTAAATTGGTTAGTATCACAGTGAAGAAAGAAATTATGGACTAGTTTATGTAATCCCTCCGGGGGTTGCAACCTTGCCGTGGTCGGAGGGCTTGCGTGGTCCTGTGATCCCTTAGGCTTTGCTGGCGGGGGCATCAATACTTGAAGATAGGCTGGTTTTTTAAAACTGCTTCTAGGCCTGAGAAGTCAAGATGCTGTCTGGCCTAAGCATAACGTGGTAAGGAGTTGATGCCCCTGGTAGGGCTTCCCATGTCAGATAGGCTAAGGGTGAGGATCCTGACTAATAGTAACCCGCCTTTCTCCTTTTCTTGTTTTCTGCCTTTCTTATTTGGCTCTTTTCTATCTTCGTCTCCCCTTCAAGTCTTCTTTTCCACACTCCTTTTCTCTCTGTGGTCTTCTTAAGATCCGCTGCGTTTGCCGTGCGGTGCGACCTGTGACGGAGGGGGATGAGATCCTGGTGATTGAGAGGGCCAACGCCCTCAACACATCACTTTGGCTCGGACCTCTCCTAGACAGGAGGTACACTCTGGCCCGCGTGTACTAATCGGCTCCCCCTTCTTGGGGCTGGGTCAAGACAGGCAGTTCTCCCGCTGGCCAAGTTAACCCCTGCAGTGCTTGGCTCTCTGTTCCCGGGAGTTGAGCATGATCAGGGGGGATAGGGGTAGTGGCGTTCTGTTTGTCGTATATCTCTCCTGAAGCCTGGAAGGGGTCAAGACAGTGATTTCTTGGCCCTGGCCCCTTAGTTGGACTCCAAGGTGGGTGGGTAAGGGAGAGACGAAATATAATTAAACTAAACATGGCTTTTTAAAAAATCATCCCCCCCAAAAAGAAGAGGAAGGCAGCAGCCCCTATTTCAGGGGATTTCGAATCGGACAGTGACTCGGATATAGAGATAAGAGAGAGGACAGGTTTCTGGGCTTCCTGGCTCGTGATAGAAGGGACGGAGCAGGAAAAGCCGATTTCAGCTCTGAGTCCTTTCGCGATCCAGAAGGGCTTCCAAGGTCTAGCGGGTGACCCTCAGTCCGTGAAAAGACTACGGAACGGATCATTCCTCGTCCAGTGCAGGTCAAAAAAACAATCGGAACAGCTGTTGAAGGCAAAAAAGCTCGTGGACAGAGAGATTCGGGTGACTCCCCATAAGCAATTGAATTCATCCAAGGGAGTTATTCGGTGCCCGGATTTGAAAGGTGTCTCGGAAGTGGAGATCAAGACAGAACTTGCATCCCAAGGTGTGACAGAGGTGCATAGGGTGACAGTCAAAAAAGGTGCAGAAAGAGTGCCCACCAACACCCTCTTTCTGACATTCTGCAACCCTGTGCTGCCTCAGGTCATTAAAGTAGGGTACCTAAATGTCCGTGTACAATTGTATGTCCCATCCCCGTTTAGGTGTTTCAGATGCCAGAAATTTGGCCATGTCAGAGATCGCTGTTCTGGGGAGGAGGTGTGTGGTGTGTGTTGCAAGGCAACCCATGATGGGCCATGTAAAGACCCGGCTCATTGCGCAAACTGCGGTGGCGACCACCCCTCCTCTTCACGCAACTGCCCTGTCTGGATCCAGGAGTCCAACATTCAGAAAGTTAAAACAGAAAAGAAGATCTCATTTTTTGAGGCACGTAAGCAGGTTGTTGGCAGTCAGACGCCAACAGCGTCTTCATATGCTTCAGCAATAAAGAAAGTAACGACCCGTTCAGTCTGCTGCCAGACTGATGAATTTATTTTCTCAAAGACATTACAAGGAAGACCGTTAAGCTCGGGTGGAAGCAAGTCCACCACCTCCCAACCCAAAGTGGGTGCCCCTGGTGGAGGCAAACAATCCGCCACCCCTCAGACTGCCCAGCAGTCTACTCCATCTGCTGCTGGGCAGATGAAAAAGCCAGGCCTCCCGCCTCGAACTTCCTCGAGCAGTGCCCGTGCGGGCAAGGGAGTTCAACCAAGTGTGGAGATGGTGGAGATGAGGAAGAAACCTCCACCATCTCCAAAATCCAGACCTTCTTCACCTGTGGGCAAGTCTGCCAGCAGGTCTGAAGACCCAAACAGTCCAGTGAAACTAAGCAATAAATTTGCTCCACTGAACGCAGACGATGATGAGGAGATGACCTGACTTCTCTCCTGTTCATCCTCTGCACCATGGATAGTAGTAAATTAATCCATTGGAATATCCGTGGCCTAAATTCAAATTTTGAGGAGCTGCAGCTTCTGTGTCAAACAGTAAAACCTTCCGTCGTGGCTCTTCAAGAAACTAAAATTCAAAGCCAGAAGACCTTCACTCTTTCTGGCTTTAATATTCTTTCTAAACCTGCACAACCATCCACATTGGGACTGTCAGGCGGTGTTGCCCTTCTTTTACACAAAACTTTGCTGTTTAGTCCTGTCGCTCTGACTACCTCCCTTCAGGCTGTAGCTGCGAGAGTCACTCTCCACAAGACTGTTACAATCTGCTCACTGTATCTGCCACCTTCTGTCCCGGTTTGTCGTCAGGACCTTGTCAGTCTGATCGGAGAACTTCCTCGACCTTTTTCGCTGTTGGGTGACTTTAATGGTCACAATCCTCTTTGGGGTAGTGTCAGTTCGTCATCCAGAGGTCTGCTTCTTGAGGATGTCCTTTCTGACTTTGATTTATGTTGTCTTAACGATGGATCTCCAACTTACCTCCACTCTTCCACAGGTTCACTTTCGTGTTTAGATTTGTCGATTTGTGACCCCTCGCTGGTCCTGGACTATGAGTGGTCTGTCCATGACGATCTACACGGAAGTGACCATTTCCCTGTTCTTTTACAACCCGTATTAACTGAAAACGCCTCTGTCTCACAACACCTTAATTATAAGAAGGCCAACTAGGATCTTTTTGCAACTAATATTTCAAAAGAATTCCAGGAAATTGATTTTCTACAGAGTCCAGACCCAGCAGAATCTCTGACCACTGCTGTGATAAACTGTGCTAAAACCTGTATTCCAATGTCTTCCGACAAACTCCAAATGCCCAAAACACCCTGGTTTAATTCTGACTGCCAACAAATCTCAAAAGTACGCAAACGGGCTCAGCGTCAGGTATACCAACGCCCTTCGGGTCTCAACGCTCGAGCCCATCAGAAACTCCGCGCCAAATCCAGACACACGTTCAAAATCAGTAAACGTCAGTCTTGGAGAAACTTCTGCTCCGGGCTGACATCTAAAACTTCAAAGAAAAAAGTCTGGAACATCATCAGAAAAATCAAAGGGAAGAACACCAACCCCTCCATTCATCACCTGAAACTTGCTGATGCTCTGATCACTGACAAACAAGCTGTTGCCAATCTGTTGGCCTCCACCATCCAACAGAACTCATCTTCAAATAAATCTGCCTTTTTAAGAAACAAACAAATCAGTGAGAAATCTTCATACAATTTCACATCAGATAACTCTGAAGCGTACAATCTTCCTTTTTCAATCAGCGAACTAAAATCAGCTTTGCAAACCTGCACTGATTCTGCCCCTGGTCTGGATGATATTCATTATCAGGTTTTGAAACGTTTTCCAGAAAGCTGTCTCCAGACCCTTCTTAAAGTATACAACCATATCTGGACCACAGGGTACTTTCCGCCCTCCTGGCGGAAAGCCCTGATCATTCCAATTCCAAAGCCTGGAAAGGACCTTACCAACCCTTCCAACTATCGTCCAATAGCTCTGACTAGCTGCCTCTGTAAGTTAATGGAGAAGATGGTCAACTCCCGTCTGATGTGGAAGCTGGAAACCGATGGCCTTTTGGCCAGTCAACAGTGCGGGTTCCGGAAATACCACTCGACAGTCGACCATCTAATCCGTCTGGAAACCACCATCCGCAATGCCTTTGTCAATAAACAGCATGTGGTCGCTATCTTTTTCGACCTCGAAAAAGCGTATGACACCACATGGAAATCAGGAATTCTTCTGGACTTGCACAGACTTGGTTTCCGTGGTCACCTGCCTCTGTTTATACAGAATTTTTTGGCTGATCGACAGTTCCAGGTGCTTGTTGGCACCACACTTTCTGACATCCATGGGCAGGAGTTGGGTGTACCTCAGGGGAGCATCCTTTCTCCTGCCCTTTTCAGCATTAAAATTAATGACATTGTAAAATCGGTAAGCCAGGGCACCGAGTCCTCTCTGTTCGTTGACGACTTCGCGCTGTACGCAGTTGGAGCTTCTTACCCCAGCGTACAGCGTCGACTCCAACTTTGTGTCAACAAGATCCAGCAGTGGGCCGAGGAAAACGGGTTTACCTTCTCACGTACCAAAACTCAGTCAATCCATTTTCACAATTTTCGTCAATTTTTTGCTGATCCTGAAATTCGTCTAGACAAGTCCACCATTCCAGCTGTAAAAGAAGCCAAATTCCTTGGAGTTATTTTTGATCAAAAACTCAACTTTCTCAGCCACATTAACCTTTCTATCCCCGTTCCGCCCTTTTCCGCCCGACCCGTCAGGCTCCTGATCCGCCCTGTACCGCCCGTTCCTCAGTAGGCTGATTGTCTCGGTGTGCCTCCCTTATTTGGGTTGACCACAGTAATAAGACAAACCGGTCGTTATCCGGGTCTTTCCTACCTTTCTCAGCGCCATTTGTGAAAGCGGTTTGTGGCTTTTTTGATTTTTAATCGATTTTTTTTGTCATCCCATCGACTTCCGACTACGATCAAAATGTCGCACTCTGACAGTGACAGTGACATGAGCTTGACTGTGGACCAGATGTTCAATATGAATGTGTTGCCGACCGAAAATGATGACTGGAATCAATCGAACATTGATCTTGACTCTGTAGACAGCGACAGTGACTATGAAGTTGCAGGAGTGAATGCGAGTAGTGACAGTGACTCGGACATAGGCGACGCAGGTGACGCAGGTGCTACCGATGTCGGTGGATGTGCACAGTCAAACGACGACTTTCGGACTGACGTTCGTGTGTTTGATGCATACAGGGGCCCCCCACGTCCACAAGTGAATCTTCGAACATCTTTTGATTATTTTTTACTTGTTTTTTCCTTTGGACGCATTCCATCTCATGGTCAGGGAAACCAAAAGTACTGGAGTTTGTGCATGTAAGAAAAGTGCACAACGGAAAGAAAATTTCATGTCTGTGATCTGTGTGTGACAAAAGTGATCAAAAGCAAGGATATTTCCAGTGACTGTGTTGTTTGTGTGTGATCACATTTGGATTACATAATTCATTACATCTGGAACCATATGGTGAGTACAACAAAAATATTTGAGTGTTGTTTTGTGTTGTGATGCCTGCCTTTCTTCCTTCCTACTAACACCTGCATATAGTTAGAAATATTATCAGTCATAGGAATTCTTTTTCTCATAAACACAAACTAACTCATGCAGATCAAAAAGCATGCACTCCAATACATTTTCAGTAAATATGGTATGATTTTGACCTGTTATTTTTTTTATTTTATTTTTTTCCTGCTATGTAACTGCTATGTGACTTAAAAGCGTCACAAAAATTTCACGTATATTCCTAGCTACCTGTGTAACTACTAACACCTCACAACACCCATCAGTTCTTTTCAGATGGTGAACCTGACCACTTGCCACCAAAAAGGTAGGTGTTATAAAGTTGATGGGTGTTGTATTGCCTGTCTATCACCTATTTCAGTGACGTAGGTGTGTTTTCCAGGTAAAATCAGGTGTGCGAGTGTTGAGCCGTAAAAATATTTTCACATCCCCCTAAAATAACAAGTGCAAACCAAAGTTCAGCTTTCCATAGATTTTTGCTGAAAATTTGAAGTCTTTTTATCCATTAGTTTATTTTTAACAATTTTTTAAAATCGGTAACCCAATTCGGGCAGCAAATTCCAATATAAACTTAGTAGTCTAGGCGACTTCTGTCATACGAAATACAGGACAATGAAGGTTAAAAATCTCAAAACCTCTTGCCAGAAAGCTCTGAATATTCTGCGGGTCGTAGCGCACACTGACTGGGGCGCTGATAAGAAAACTTTGCTGCATCTCTACAGAGCCCTGGTCCGTTCCAAACTGGACTATGGTTGTGCTGTGTACGGTTCTGCAAAACCCTCTTATCTGAAACTGTTGGATCCTATTCACCATCAAGGGCTTCGTCTCTGTCTTGGAGCATTCCGCACTACCCCTGTGTACAGCCTGTACGCAGAGGCAGGTGAACCCTCACTGTCCAACCGCAGGCTGAAAATGTCTCTCAATTACTATATCAGACTGTTCTCAGAACCGCAGAATCCTGCCTATGACTGTGTCTTTGACCCCCAGTTTCAAAGCAAATTCGAAACCAACCCTAACTGTATTCCGCCGTTTGGTCTTCGTATGCAGCCTCACGTGCGGAATGCAGGTCTAGACCTAGGAGTTGTGTCGGATTTTTCCAAGTTTCCAGATCAGCCTCCGTGGACCTTTTCCACACCAGAGATTTGTTTTGATCTTGCAGCTTTTCGTAAAGAGTCTACCAGCTCTCTGGCATACAAGGCCTTGTATGCTGACCTCTGTTCAAAATTCCCGTCTTATCAAAAAATTTTCACTGACGGTTCCAAGTCTGAGGATGGAGTGGCCTGTGCAGCCTATTGCCCTGGTGCTCCTTCTCAGATACTGTTAAAGCATATACCTCCAGATGCTTCTGTCTATTCTGCTGAAATTACTGCTCTGGTTCTGGCATTAAAGATAATTTCACTTTCTAAGAAGAGGGACTTTCTGGTTCTGTCAGATTCACTGTCATCTTTGGAGGCCATAGCTGGCCGCAACCTTCAGCATCCAGAACTTTTACACTTCTTTGAGCTTTTTAGCAAGTTGAAAGCGGATGGTTACAACGTTATTCTGGCTTGGGTTCCTGGTCATGTTGGCATCGGAGGGAACGAAATGGTTGATCGTTTAGCCAAGAATGCCACAAGAGAGAAACTGTCCAACATTTATATCCCTTGCTCAGATCTGAAACCCAAAATTAATGATTATGTGAGAGACCTCTGGCAGGAGAATTGGAACACACAGACGGATAACAAACTCTTTCAGATCCGTCCAAACCTTAATGAGTTCCTCCCATCTACGTCTGGTGGCCGTAAAGAAGAAACAGTTCTGTGCCGGCTGCACACCGGCCATTCGTATTTTACCCATTCGTACCTTTTAAAGAATGAGGAAGGTCCGTGGTGCATTCCATGTCATGTGCCACTCACAATGAAACATATTCTTTTAGAGTGTTGGGACTTGCACGATGTGAGACACATACATTTTACAGCAGAGTCCATGAAAATCCTGTTCAGGGATGTTCCGCCTGACGTGATCTTTGAGTTTTTGAGAGAGATTAACATTTTTCATCTGATTTAAGATTTTACGGATGAAAGACTTTTAACGAAGTTTCTGGTGCGTTTCTAGAAGATGTCTTTTAAAGAGATGTGTGAAAGGTGTTTTTTTTTTTTTTTTTTTTTTTTTAATGACTTGTGAGTTGATTTTAACGTGGTGACAGCCCTGATGTGGCCCCTTGCGGTCGGCTGGGCTATAAGCAACATTATCTCTCTTATCTTAGTTTATGTAATGTATATTCCCAGCAGGCACTTCCCAGCAGTGTCATTCACTCCCTTTCCATCCCCCCAGTGTTGTTTGCTTGTTAAAGTTGTCCAATTTCTACCAGCTACTGTGGCGAAGTGGTTAGCGTCGCAGACTCCTGGCTGGGTCGATTCCCATCTGGGTCATGTGGGATTTTTCTTCCCCGACTGGCTCCTACCCAGAGTTGAGTTTGCTGCAGGCTCAGTTGGGTAGACTGGGACCACACAGTCGAGTTTCATCCACTTGATGGATGCATCTCTGAGAGTGTTGCTCTAATTTTCTTGACCAACATTGCAGGTGTCTGTATCTCTTGGGCCTGGTTGACGCCGGGATATATTATGAAAGGAAGCGTAGACTACAGCCCTGTCATGCAGTCTTAGATCGGAATGGAAATTCGTAGCATCATCTTCATCACCCTCATTCTCATCGATCAACATAAAGAAAAAAAAGTCTCGAATTCTGTGGCCCTTCATGCCCTGCTGTGATGGTGGCCTCAGTTTCGATATCCTGTCCGCATCTGTGGCCTTGGTTTAGTTCCATCAGGGTCACTGGTATCGGTGAGTCTATGGGGGCTGTTGTTGGACGGACGTGGTGCCACTCTCCGGAAGGAGAGCACACTCACGCTGGCTCCGCGACTAAACAATTATTGTCGTTAGTAGGGAGCTTAGTAGGTGGTGTCCTGCGTATGTTGGATCAGAACAGGTGCCACTGAACACCACTGAAGTGACTGGGCAGCAGTGCAGTGTCTCCTCCAGTGGGTTGCCTTTTGACGACTTGATATTGATTTCTCTCTGTGGAGTGCCGGGGCTGCGGCGGGCCTGACCGGGCTGTGGATATTGGCGGGGTGTCAGAATGAGCGGCGTGGGTGCACTGCCATTGAGGTGGCAGAGAAGATGGGACAGCAAAAAAAAGAATTTTTTTTTTCCAATTTCTAAGTTCTTCAAAGAAATTGATGTTGATTGAGAGCAGATTGTAATCTGTTAAGTTGTGCCACGTGCCAAATTGAACATGGCATCATTGAAGTATTTATGTGGTTTGTGCACAAAACTGCCCCAAGTTGGGTGAAGTCAGATGACGTTTAAAACTAATCGATTGATGGCGCTGGGCTTACATTCGGGCTGGGCTACTTGTAGGTGGAAAAGGAACTACTGAAACATTAGACATTGAAGAAGATACTTTAACATGAGTTTTTCAGTGGGTTGACAGCTTTAAGTGTTTCTTTGGCATTACCAGTGTGGTGTGCAGTTTGGGACATGGAAGACTGACATGAATTCACCTCCAAGTGTTGGAGTGCAAGGGGTTAAATCTGATCTCATCATGTGAAAGTTGTCTGAATGGTATCAAGATTGAAGACTTTTTGTGCTAACATCAGTTGATAGGCATATAGTGTTCCAGCAGATGTACGCAGTTTTGTAAAGTCAGGTGTGACCTCTGTGTGTTTGTGTGTGTGTGTGTTTGTGGCATGCAGGCAGCTGTCCCCTGGACAATCGTGGAGGCCATCTGGAGATTGCAGGCACAGTGGTGGGCAGTTGGAGGGGCAGGGAAGGACCCTCCCCCAGAGGCAGGTCAGCTCACTTCATTGGTTGGTCTTGGGATGGTCCCTCTTTCCGTAGGGGGGTGTCTGTAACCACTTGGAAGCATGAAACTTTTTCTTTTTTAGCAGAATCTTGTCCTCATTTCATAAGTTTATCCCCATGTTAAATGTCTGTACACATCATCATTTCCATCTGACTGCATGTCACTACTTCAATCCGCCACATCATCACAGAATCCCATCATCTCTTCCATCTGACTGCACGTCACTACTTCAATCCGTCACATCATCACAGAATCCCATCATCACTTCCATGTCACTGCATGTCACTACTTCAATCCGTCACATCATCACAAAATCCCATCATCACTTCCATGTCACTGCACGTCACTACTTCAATCCGTCACATCATCACAGAATCACATCACCACTTCCATCTGACTGCACGTCACTACTTCAATCCGTCACATCACAAAATCACATCATCACTTCCATGTCACTGCACGTCACTACTTCAGTCCGTCACATCACAGAATCACATCACCACTTCCATGTCACTGCACGTCACTTACTTCTTCCTTCACATCATCACTTCCATGTCACTGCACGTCACTTACTTCTTCCTTCACATCATCACTTCCATGTCACTGCACAACACTACTTCAATCCGTCACATCATTACAGAATCACATCATCACTTCCATCTGACTGCACGTCACTACTTCAGTCCGTCACATCATAAAATCACATCATCACTTCCATGTCATTGCACGTCACTACTTCAGTCTGTCACATCACAGAATCACATCATCACTTCCATGTCACTGCACGTCACTACTTCAGTCCGTCACATCACAGAATCACATCACCACTTCCATGTCACTGCACGTCACTACTTCAGTCCGTCACATCACAGAATCACATCATCACCTCCATCTGACTGCACGTCACTACCTCAATCCGTCACATCATCACAGAATCACATCATCACTTCCATGTCACTGCACGTCACTTCTTCTGTCCGTCACATCATCACATCATCACTTCCATGTCACTGCACGTCACTTCTTCTGTCCGTCACATCACAGATTCACATCATCACTTCCATCTGACTGCACGTCACTACTTCAATCCGTCACATCATTACAGAATCACATCATCACTTCCATCTGACTGCACGTCACTACTTCAGTCCGTCACATCACAAAATCACATCATCACTTCCATGTCACTGCACGTCACTTCTTCTGTCCGTCACATCACAGAATCACATCATCACCTCCATCTGACTGCACGTCACTACTTCAATCCGTCACATCATTACAGAATCACATCACCACTTCCATGTCACTGCACATCACTACTTCAATCCGTCACATCATCACTTCCATCTCACTGCACGTCACTACTTCAATCCGTCATATCATTACAGAATCACATCACCACTTCCATGTCACTGCACATCACTACTTCAATCCGTCACATCATTACAGAATCACATCACCACTTCCATGTCACTGCACATCACTACTTCAATCGGTCACATCATCACTTCCATGTCACTGCACGTCACTTGCTTCTTCCTTCACATCATTGAAAACAAGGTATACAGGGAGCTGTAATGATGTCGAGGATGAAAGATCTGCAGTAAGATGAATGCATGATTGCCTGGTGTTGAGTTCTGGATGGCTGGAGGATGAATACTCTGTACAGACAATATACAAGTATAATCATTCCGTTCTCTGTTTATTCTTGGCAGTAAGGACTACAAAGATACCCGAAGATAGAAAGAAAAGGTTGGTGTGTAGGAAGCAGGGTGGTGGTTTTGAGGACAGGATTGTGAGAACAAGTTGGCTTCGCGTTCCCCCCTGTCCTGATAAGTGTTTTAAAAGATTATCGTTCGGAGGCAGCTGTCAGGATCGAGTGCCTTCCATTTCCCATGTGGTTGAAAACCTGGTATCTGCGTGTGTGATTCAGAGGGATCATGGGAGCCAGTCCCCCTCTTGGCCCGCCCAGGGGTCACCCGCCCACCTTCTACACAGGACGAGGATATGCGGTAAGTATGTGCCAGACATACTCACACGAAAGCAGGAAAGCACTGTTTCTTTTTTTGTCAGAAAGATTGCAACGTGAGTTTGATTGACAACGGAGGAACAGTGAAGTGGGATGAAAGTAGGTAGCTATTTCTGTGTGTATGTGTCTCTCTCTCTCTCCTCTCTCTCTCTCCTCTCTCTCTCTCCTCTCTCTCTCTCTCTCTCTCTCTCTCTCTCTCTCTCTCTCTCTCTCTCTCTCTCTCTCTCTCTCTCCCCTCTCTCTCTCTCCTCTCTCTCTCTCCTCTCTCTCTCTCTCCTCCTCTCCTCCTCTCTCTCCTCTCTCTCTCTCTCTCTCTCTCCTTCTCTCTCTCTCTCTCTCTCTCTCTCTCTCTCTCTCTCTCTCTCTCTCTCTCTCTCTCTCTCTCTCTCTCTCTCTCTCTCTCTCTCTCTCTCTCTCTCTCTCTCTCTCTCTCTCTCTCTCTCTCCTCTCCTCTCTCTCTCTCTCTCTCTCTCTATGTATATATTTGACAAGCTGTGTTCATAGAAATGGCTCGGGTGATCATGAAACACCTTTAGTCTACAGCTGATCAGATTATTGCGCATTATTATGTTGTTGAAAAGTACATCAAGAACCAAATCATAGTGGAAAATGACTGTTGATGGTGAGGGAGAAAGCAGTCAAGTGTCCCTCACCCCTCCCTCACTGCCAACCTTCTGCCATTGCCCATACTGCGCTCTCCACTCCATTTAAAGAAAAAAAAGGCGGCTTATCAATGCAACATCTATAAACTATTTTGCCCATGGTATGGCAAATATGTCAAAGAACACAATTTAGAAAATGAAATTAATGTATATTAAACAGAGATCTGTTTACCTACACAATTTCAATTTTGTACATATGTGAAAATTTGATGAACAGTGTGCTGCTTGTAACCAGGGTGTTGTCTTGGTGTGTTCATTTGGGTGCTTTGACCCAAGGGTGACAACTCCTTTCGTGTGTGACATCACATCGGACTGTGTGGATTACTTCGACAGCATGCCAGTATAGAAGAAACAATAAAACAATAGTAGGGACTGCAAACAAAAAACAAAAAGCCCAGTGTGAGAGCATAAATTTTCACCAAAGCATGCTGATGAATATGGTATGAAAACAAGTTGTCGTGTCAAGCCTCCCATTCCAACTCCACCCTTCTCTTTTTTTCTTTTGTGTTGTTACTAGTGATAATTACTCAGATAAGAACTAATCCTCCTGTCATGCCTCTTTTTTCTTTTGTTTGTACTTAGATAAAAATTACTTCCAGATAAGATACCTAATGATAAAATTACTTCCAGATAAGATACCTAATGATAAAATTACTTCCAGATAAGATACCTAATGATAAAATTACTTCCAGATAAGACACCTAGTCCTCCTACTTCATGCTTTGGTGTGTGGTAGCAGGGGAAAACAGATGTCCTCCGTCCTCCCCCTGCTCCTTTTACACACATTTGGAAGATGATCTCCAACCCTCAAACACACACACACACACACACACACACACACACTTGCTTTTGCAAACGCTTGAAAGATTTGTACACAGTCTGTGTAGAAAATAGACAAAAGTTTCAAAATGTCATACACACATCTTTAACGGTGCAAAGAAACAGCTCTGTAAAATTGGAGTTTCTTACTTGCTTGTTTCGAAATCATTGCTGAAAAAGGGCCTTCCAGAGCAGTTTTATCATTGTCATAGAGACTGATATCTTCAGGTAGCAATATCTTGGGAACAAAAAGGGATAGATCAGTAATTTTTGTTGTTGTTGTCGTTCTAGTAAGTTCTATGCAGCAGTGTAAAAGATATGAAGATTATTTGTTGTTCCTTTTTTTTTCCTGCCGATACCTACATATAGATCATTTTTGTTATTTTATTTATGAAAATGTTAACTTGATCATTCCAATGTGGTCATTACTGTTGTGTTGGTGTATCACCAGTCTGTGAAGTTGGGTGCATTACGTTCGTAGTACAAGTTTTACTCCTCATTTTGCATGACATTGCTAAACATACATCTGTGGTTAAGGTTCGATAGTTCGAACATTTGCACTTCTGTCTCCATATAGCGATAAGTTTTAAATGATATCGATTCTATTGTCTGAATAGCCGCCACCAATGAGGGGCATGTATGGGATGCGTGGAATGCCTCGGGGAGCGCGGATGGTGCGGCGACCTCCGCGAGTGACGGTGAAACCAGGCCGGGGCCGAGGAAACAAGGCAGCGTCCAAGGGAAGGGGAATCACTGTGGATGTGTCTGCCACGTGAGTAATCTCTCCATGGCTGTGGGGTCCTAGTATTTTCCTTTTTGTTAAACTAAACCTTTCAGTACATTCTTCACTATGATTTATTGAATGAAGATGTGTTTTTTTTTGCATGGGATTTGTGCTTTATTTTGTTGTAGCTCTGAAAAGGGTTGACCTGTGTATGCAGTTTTGTAGATGTCCACAGTTGACATAAACTGCATCTTCACTTACAAACTAAATTTGATCTTCTTGACTTATCTCACAAGTCCAGTATCCAGTAATCTGTTTGTGTTCTTTTTTTCCCCGCTGTAGTTAAAAGACAAATCTTCTTGTGTGTGATGCCGTCAGTTTAACAAAATTGTTGAAGTTTGGTTTTTTTTTTCCTTCACCACAAAAGTTGATTATTTAGTGTGCAGACCATATAGAATGACTTTATTTTGTTCCTGAAGGATTCAGTACTTTGTTTAGGCTTGGAAAATCACTCGGTGCTCCTAATCCATGACATTCTGTGAGTACAGTGAATTTAGGGAAAATTGTTTTAGCACTGAGAACACTGATGTAGAGTTAGTCTTTTCAGTTTTTTTCACCCTCGTGTACCAGTTCACTATACATGGGAAAAAATGGCTGGTTTGGATGGGGTGATGTCTGAATTTTTTTCATTACTTTTATAGAATAGATGAGTTAAAAGCAAATTTTTTTTATTGAGGTTTCTTTATGGCAAGTGTAAGTGTTGCGGAGTTACCTCCCTTGGCATGGTATTCCCATAGTCATGCAGCACAAAGTCATGCGGCAGGCAGAGGGTTAAGGCATACTTGTACAGTCTGGTTTTGACTGTCTTTGGAGCAATCAATCTTTTACAGACGTCAGTACATTATGTAGGAATGTCAAAAATTGTTTGCAATGTTGCAGTAAATGTTTTTTCTACAAAATTTATAAATCTGATTTTAAGGAGGAGAAGTACATTTCTAGCTTACCAGATGTTTATATTTACCCTCTTGTCAAATTTAGATGTTCTAATAATAAATTACCAATTGAAGTAGATCATCGATTTGCTAAATTCCGAAAGAAGAAAGGTTATGTAATAAATGTGACATGTCTGCAATAGGTGATGAATGTCATTGTGTCATGGAATGTTCATCATACGTTAACTTTGCGCAACACATATTTGCCAAAAAGATTTTTCTCCCCAAAATCTGTCTACATTTTTTGTCAAATGGTGTCTTCTACTTATCGAAAACAAATGCTTCTGTTGTCAAAGTATATTAGATTATCTCAAGTATTAGAAATTGTTGGTCTATGTCAGCATTGACTAACAATTTTTGTTTTACTATATTAGGTTATCTCAAATGTTAGAAATTGTTGGTCTATGTCAACATTGACTAACAATTTATGTTTTACTTTGGCTTGTTTGTTTTCCTTTTCCTGTTATTGCTTTAAACACCTCCTTCCTCCATACCCCAAAAGGGGCAAAAGGAATGAATATTGTTCTTTTGTGTGTGTGTGTGTATGTGTGATTATGTGTACATATATGATATGTGTGTGAGTGAGATTAAGAAAACATAAACAGTAATAGGCTGACAACACAGTGAAATATTCACACTTTGCCTGAAAGTCAGCCTGGGCTTGACTGTGTGGTGGCAAACACTGTGCTTTGAGCTGAAAAAAAAAAAAAGGAAGGGGGCGTGGCATTCGTGTGATGAGAGTAAACCATGTTCACCAGTGAAAAGTGGCACAGTAGGAAGAAATTAAACATTTTTATGCTAGTCGTGCATCATGAACTGCAAAGAGTCTTCCTTTGTCATGTCCGGTACACATTCTCCTCTCTGCTCGGCCTGTGCTGTGGCATCATCATCACAATTTCCCTCTTCACTCTATTACTCGCCACAGCTGTTAGTGCTGCCTGTTCAAGTAAGAATCTGAACTTCTGTCATCTCCACTTTTAGTGAAATCCTCATTACTGTCATCCAAGTCTTCCTCAATGTCCGAACCTTCAGTTTGAAGTAATTCTAACAGTTTTAATGCTGTGGAAAGCTGACCACAGTGCCTTCTCTCTGAGCTTCGCTGCTGTGTAGTACTGAGTTAAGACACAATTGTTGACACGCATTGAACACATTAGACAGTGGCTTGAAAAAACCCTCCTTAGCTCACTCGCCTGGCGAAAGTTTTTGCAAACTTTGGTTGCTTTCGAAAGGCGAAAGGTCAGTGAATATTCTAATTAAATTATCATGTCATCCACGAAGCGGATGCCAGTCCAAAAATTCAAATCGTACCAAAGGTCTGTTCGGGGCCCTTTGTCCGAAACGTGTGTGCGAGTTAGGGACTCAGTCGGAGCCTTTTGTTCCAGGAGTTAAGGTCTTGATACATAGCAATGCATGATCATCTTTCTCTACCCTCTATCTTAATTAAGGTCTTGTCACATTGCTGTGTATGATCATCTTCCTCTAACCTTTATTTTCATTAAGGTCTTATCATATAGCTGTGTATGATCATCTTCCTCTGACCTTTATCTTCATGAAGGTCACAGACAACACTACAAGGTGTTGCTTGGAGTGTTCACCACAGAAACTAGTTACTGTGCTTTCAGGGCACATGTACAGCAGTTTTTCATTCCAGTCTGACTTCGTGATTCTGGCCCCAGTCGTGATGCTTGGTGGGGAAATGTAGAGAAGGTACATAAAGATGATGTGACTAGATTTAGACACATGCACACAGCTACTTTGAGGAAAAAAACATGCACACCATTTTGATATTTTTTTATACTTACCTGTCCAAAGAAATGCCTTATTTCTAACTCAGGAGGGCGTTTACGCTGGTCCATAATCAAGATTCCGGTGTGTCCACTACAAGGAAAAGGAGAACTTTGATTTGATAATTTCATTTGCACACTTGGAGAGAAAACATGCACACCATTTTGATCATTTCATTTGCACACCATGGCATGTGAAAACTGAACTGGCAATTGGACCATGGGACTTCTTCTAAATTTTCATTTTATTTATGTTTTTAAAAATTTTTTATGTTAAACTACAGTCCCCTAGTTTTTTTTAGTTCAGCCCCATCCAGTGATGATAGTGGCTAACAGGATGTCAGACCAGGGATTCTTCTGAAGTCTGTTCACTTTAAAAATTTTTTTAGGTAATGTATCACACCAAAAGTCATTTTTAGTGGATTCAAACATTATCAGCTTGAGAACAGTGTTGTATGTAGAATGAAAATCTGAATCCCAGAACTGGAAATAGAATCCAAATGTAAAGACAAATTTCCCAACATTGTTAACAGGTCACATGACATCCACTAGAAATCAACTCTGAGTATGTTGTTCTTTACAGAATTTTCAAGAATGCTTAATTACAAATACATCAATGTACAAGTTCCAGTGTTTGATGGACACAGTGACAATGTGTCAACAGAAACAACAGTTCTGGCAAGAAAGGCGAAGCAGAAGAGGAGGACGAAGTGTACGAGGATGCAGAGGATGACTACGCTGATGCTGAGGAGGAGGATGGCGAGGAAGAGGAGGAGGAGGAGGATGCCAACTAGACTCTGCTGCTCTTGGAGGGGGTGGGGTGGGGGTGGGAAGGCTGGGGGAGGGGAGGGTGGTGGGTGAAAAGGGACATTGGCAGCAGTAGCACTGTTCAGCTATTTGGGTCCTTTTTTTTAATCTTTTTTTTTAATGTTTGTGTATATGTGTTGGGCAGATTAGGAGGGAAAGATGATGTGAGCACCATGGGATAGGAGGATAGAGGACATACCTGACACTGTGTGCAGACCTTGGATCAGAAACCAGGTCCCTTGTCCGCATATGATCTCCGATCGGCTGTGAGAAATAGGCAAGTAGGGCATGGAACATGGGGAACTGGAGGATGGGGATAACGTTGTCAGGAATAGGGGTAGGGAAGGGGAGGGGGATGTTTATAAACATGAATGAGATGATGCTATTTCCTTACTGGGACAGTGACTCGCCCGCCAAGTATTTTCTGCCTGTTCACGTTGTGGGTGCATTCTGTTGAATCGATTCGATTGAGAAATGCTGATCGCCTTCATGACTTGAGAGTGTACTTTTTGTCATTCTGAAATTGTGTGGAGGAGAGTTGGAGTTTAGCAGTTTTGTATTGTATGTCCACATGAGATGAATGTTAATAACCGGCCTCAGATCTTTTTTTTTTTTTTTTTTTTTTTTAAGATTTGAAAGTATGGTTGACCTGATAAGTCATCGGTGACCGAACCAAGGACATTACATGGCTTCATTGTAAAATAGCCTGACATAGCTCCTATCACAGAAGCATGATGAACTGTTATTGACTTTGTTCACAGAGCAACACGACATAGAACAGTGTTGGTACTGTGCTGTCTTTCTTTTCAGCATAGGCCACTATCTGTCCTGATTGAATTTCCACCTGACCTGATTGAATTTCCACCTGACCTGATTGGACTTGCTTTCTTACCTAATTGACTTCACTTTTGACCAGATGAATTCACCATATGACCTGGTAGGTGTTCATCATGTGACGCGATCGATTCCTGCCCTTCACTTGTGTCTGCCTTGTCACAAGGAGATGGGTTTCCCAGTAGAGTCCAGGTGGTAGTTTGGCTATGGAAATGACAAAGTATACAGCTGCAAACAGAGTGCTGTGTCACACTGGCTGCTGTGGAAATGACAAAGTATATAGCTGCAAACAGAGAGTGCTGTGTCACACTGGCTGCTGTGGAAATGACAAAGTATACAGCTGCAAACAGAGAGTGCTGCATGGCACTGGCTGCTGTGGAAATGACAAAGTATACAGCTGCAAACAGAGAGTGCTGCATGGCACTGGCTGCTGTGGAAATGACAAAGTATACAGCTGCAAATAGAGAGTGCTGCATGGCACTGGCTGCTGTGGAAATGACAAAGTATACAGCTGCAAATAGAGAGTGCTGCAATCGGACTGGCTGGTGAAGGAATGACAGTGACCAAATTGTGATTTACAGGCAATGGAATTGGACAGCAAGGTACCACCAGGATATTACCTGGCACTTTCCCTGGCATTGTTCTGAGACAGCGGTGATTATTTCATGCTGATCTTGCAGAGTCCTGTTGGTATGTGAATAGCCTAAAGTTGTCTTCAACCAAATTATAGGCTGTAATCACAGTCTGGGGAAAATAACTAGTGCATGGGCTTAAATACAACCTGTGGTCATATTCCATCAAATATGGGGATCCAGTTCCATCTGTGTAAAACTTTGTGGAGTGAATCTGCTGAAATGGATCATTTCTCATTGGGTAGAGTGAGTGTGAAGGGTTTGGATAGGTCAATATCTTGAAACTTAACATACCAGCATTATTTGACTTTGATCCCACCATCGCAGTGAGTTGGTTTGGGCCTGGGCAGTGAATGTGTGTGTGGAAAGAGTGAAAGTGGTGAGGAATTGATTGAAGTTGCTTTGGGATGGTGGTGGCAGCTACATGTTCATGATCTTTGTGGTAAGAGTGTACAGGCCCGTTGGCCACTATGTTCTGGCAGTGTCCTGTCACGCTCGGGTATTGTGGTACTATCCTGTCACGCTCCGATCGTGTGGCAGTATCCTGTCATGCTCTGGTACTGTGGTACTATCCTGTCACGCTCCGATCGTGTGGCAGTATCCTCTCACGCTCCGATTGTGTGACAGTATCCTGTCATGCTCCGATCGTGTGGCGGTATCCTGTCATGCATGGTAAGTGTGGTAGTATTCCAAGAGGGCCAGATCAGCAAGTGTGGTAGTACTGTCAGGATGTTCTGTTCCAGCATACTGTGGTAGTGTGACAGAATCTGGCGTTCTTCAGTTGTGTGACAGTGTCCTACCGTGCTCCTGTAGTATGATTAAAAATTGGCATGGTCTGTTGGTATGATAGTATGCTCTGGTAGTATCCCAGTTTCTCATTTGTATACACAGTACTACTGCTGGCGATTCTCACAATTCCTCCTTTTTGTTGGTTCACCAACAGGACATTCAAGGATTGTTCTTGATTTAAGATCTTGATTTTGCTGTCACACTACTATTGTTGCTGTGGTAATTCAGTGCATCAGCATTGATGTCATGCAGGTTGCAGACCAGAGAACCAGCTGATGATTTTACCGAGGAGGGAGAGAGACATTGCAGCTTTTGCTTCCAAAGAGTAGGGGACTTACAGTAGCATGCAAACAATACTGAAAAACTATTTCCCATCAGTCTGTGCTAGGATGATGAAAGGTGCTGAGGAACAAATATCCAAATGCTCCACTTGTTTGAACGCTCCACTTCCATCTACCTCAGTAGATCTTCAGATTCCAATGTGAAGTGCTTCATGAACCCTGTTCTCCACCGAACCTGCAGAGACTGTTTTGTAAACAGCCAAAGTCTACTAGAATAGAATCTTCCGTCTTTTGTCTTCAGTAATGCCAGTGGGAACAGATTGGTAATCTTTAGATTGAACATCTTTCGATACAACAGCAGGTGAAGAAGCATCTTCGATGGGTCCTAACAATTGTGAGCAACTTGAGGGTAGCTGATGGGTCAGGTGCTTTGTTAGCTCTTGAGGATTGCCAGGAAATGTTGTCATTGGTCCAGCATAAAAGCTGTTGTTATGTCTGCCCATGTCGACATCTAGTTGTTCTGGTAGTGTCGCATAGGTCCTGTACTCCTGCAGTCTCGGGATGATTACCCCAGTTAGCCATACCTCCGTGCGGTCAGTGTGGACATTAGACCTGGATGTGACCCCCACCTTACCTGTCTGGTTGATGGGGTGGCTTCAGCCAGCACTGGGCTAAGTTGTTGTTTGGAGTCCGAAGCAGCAGTGTCTGTGCCTGTTTATTACTGCTTTTGCAACAAACACTTCGTAGTGAGGGTGTTAGCAGGTTGACAGCTTCAGAGTTGAGCAGCCCAGTGCCCTGGTTCCCATCCCCAAAGAATTCAAAGCACACTTTGGGCCTAGGGTGTTTGAAAAAAACAATTTGTGATTGCTGCTGTCTATTTTTTTCCCTTTTTCTTCTCAGTGGTTGAAGAGAAGCAGCAAAAGTACAGATCATTATGAGACAATGCCAAGATGATGTTCTAGAAATCGCCAGTGAATTATCATTGTCAGTTGATACTCTGCACTTGCTGCAATGTTTACTTGCTAATGGCATGTTTCAGTGTGTGTGTGTGTGTATTTTTGTGTGTGTGTGCATGTGTGTGCGCATGTATGCATACTGAGCTGTGCATAATGTTTTTGACTGGGTTAATTTTACATCACAAAAATTGGAAAAAATAAGAAGGAAAACCCAACCAAAAATGTTTTCGAAGAGACACTGAATTGTAATCAACATCAACCCTGCCTGGTTTAAAAAAAAAATTTTTTTTTTTGAGGGCTTGCCAAGCCTGGACTGATACTGGGTCTTGTTTTCCATTGATGTCCATGAGACATCCCATGGTTGTAGTTTGATACTGCCAGTGAAGAACAAAAGTGGTCCAGTAGGGACACATTCCATTTTGTTGGCTCACATTGTGGTGGTTGGTTCTGGATTTTTGTAAATCGTTAGTGGCACTGAAAAAAACAAATCGCCTCTCAGGGTGGTTGTCTCTGAACATTCTAGCACTCAACACTTTGTTGTTGTGTATTTCGGGTTTCTTGATTATTGATTCACCTGGAGTTCTGATTTACTGTTGAGTTGTTCAGTTCATGTCATGAATGATTGAACTTTACTGATGGATTGTGGACGTAGCACAGGTTCAAAGGCTGATGCCGTGAGGGCCAGTGACCCCAAACAGTGTGCTATGTTGCCTGTTGTATGATCTATTCCCTGGCTTGCTGAAATGTCCCCATACAAACGGTCTGCTTTTGTGTTGAAATGTGGATATGTGATGTGGCCATCGTCTAATGGAAATGTATAACTGTGGCACTTTACACATTGCTGTGTGTGACCAAGCATCTTCGGTCATGATTGAGTGTATGTGCTTTGCTGTGGTGATGACAGTTGATGTAGGATTGGAATGGAATTGACATTGCTCAGAGTGAAGACACTTCATTTGATTTCAAGGCTGCTCTTATCATACAGAGGACAAAGTTCAGTCCATGCTTTTTAGGATTTGCATGGATTTGCAAGTTCATGCAACTGGCAAGCACAGCAGCCTGACTCATGAAGATAGCTCAAATTCTTTTAGTCCCTGCCCTGACCTACATGGTCACACACACCAGATGAGGCCTTACATTACTTGGTCAACAACAGACAGTGTTAATGCAAGCGTGAATAGGCCTCATAATCAGCCAGGATAATATTTGAGAAAATATTAGCTCTGTAGAACATCTGTCACGATGTAGATCTGGCAGAACTGGCATAAGTGCTGCATTGGGGAAAACCAATTCCCAGATTTTCTGTTATAAACTTGTATCCTCCTGCTCGTTTTCTCTGTTGATTACAGGTGTCTGCCCTCACAGTGAACTGATACTGTCCCTACTTCAGTGTATGTCGCACAAGTCATTGGATGCGATCGATAACATTAGAGGTTTCAGTGTTTCCTCTGAGGTTTGTCGCACATGTTATTAGATGCGATTGACAACATTAAAGGTTTCACTGTTTCCTATGAGGTTTGACAAATTAACTGTTATGGAATATGAGCCTTAACAAGCAGTTTCTCTCATCTAAGCTGAGACACCAGAGATGTTGAACTGTTGAATATTTCGCAGGTTATAGATCACAGGACAGTTTTATGCACTACCGTGATTTGGCAAACATTGATGAATGTGGGTAAGCTGAGGAATTTTTGTTTTTTTTAATTGGAAAACAGTGCATTGTGATTTTTCAAAAGCTGAAGGATTGGTTGGTGTGGTCTTGAGAAGGCTAACAAGGGTTTCTTTCTTGGACTTTGAACTGTTCATAGATCGCTTTTGTTTCTTTACATATTGTTTTGTGATAGCTCCCCCCCCCCCCCCCACTCAACCCATTAGCAGTATTGCTGATTTGTTTTATTACTTTTTTTGTATTATTATTGATACTGTTGTTTTGCTTTTTTGAAACTACTTACAACATTCTTGTAGGTGTGACGAATGTCTGTGACATGAATACACCGAAGATGTCTGGAGTGGAAATCGCCAGTGATGAATGGCTTTCTTGGAAGGTGTTGCCAGATCTTTGTCTGGGGTTCCAAGAGGTGTTCATGAGATTCTGAGAGGTGTCCTGAAGATCTGAGAGCTGTTCTGCAGGTTTTGGATGGTGCTGTAGAAATTCTGAGAGCTGTTCTACAGGTCGTGGATGGTGTTCGAGAAATTCTGAGAGGTGTTCTACAGGTTGTGGATGGTGTTCTAAAAATGCTGAGAGATGTCCTGGAGATCTGAGAGCTGTTCAAAAGGTTTTGGATGGTGTTCTAGAAATTTTGAGAGGTGTTCTTAGAGCTCTGGGAAGAATCGGGTTCAGGATGGTGTTCAGAAGGTTCAGAGATACGTTTCACAGGTTTTGAGTTGTGTTCTAGAGGTTCTGGGATATGTTAAGAGATGTGTTTATAGGTTCTGGACTGTGTTCTAGAAGTTCCTTGATGTACTTGTGGTAGCTGTTCCACAGCATTCCGGGATGTGTTCTGAGAAGTTTCTAGAGGTTCTTGATGGTGTTCTTGAGGTTCTTAGAGGTGTTTTTGGTAGGTGTTCCAGATGTTTGGGGAGGTGTTCTAGAGGTTCTGGGAGATGTGTAGAGGTGTGTTTGTATGAAACTGAACCAAACATACTTTGTAAAGTAATGAAATGTCCTGACAAAAGGTCTAACTTCTGATTTGGGTCCATCATTGTGAAAGGGCTGCACATGTAAGATGGGTAGAGTGGACAGAGGAAAAACCACGGACTGGGCAGTTGATGTGAAGACAGTTTATATTACTGGTTGTATAAACAGTCCCGTGGAAGGTTTAATGTTGAGCCAGTAGTCACCTTCATGACCGACAACTGTGCATGAGCAGTCCGTGACACTATGGCTGTAGTGATTGTCTGCTCATGAGAAGTGGTCAGGCTGGAAATTGGCTGTCAGCTCAACATTGATTGCCAGCCCAGTCTCGGTGCAATGCAGGACTGTATTCCAGGAGAGGTTTTTCTTTGTGTGAAGAAAAGATGGATCTAGAGGCACTCAAACCTACCTTGATGAAGAGTCAATTTGTGCAGGCCATTAGTCTGTGACCCTGGGTGAACGTTCATTGACAAAAAAATGTCGTCTGGTACACATGAAGTATCGCATTGCAGAGAATTTTATTGTATTGTTACAAGTACTTGTAAATTCTGTCTCTGATAGAAGCAGTGAAACATGACTGTTGGAGAGTAGGTTGCAAAACTGTTTATGAGAGGAAACATTGGGTGTGTGGGAAATTAAAAGAATCCATGAACACGGGAAGACTGCTAAAGCAAACCAGGTAATGGTAGGAACAGATTGGGTAGCCTGAAACAGGTAGCTAATCTTCAACCTCCCAACACTGGATCTGGATGTATATGGTGTCTGTCTATAAACTGTTCATCCAAGATCTCCCGAGTGTGGATCTGGAATGTTTGGCATCTGTCCTTTCAACAGCTCATTCTGGACGTGCTGTCGTCGGCTGTGGACAGTAAACCTGGTCTGTGCAGGTGTTGCGTCATTGTGCATTTTTTCTCTTCTTTTGTGTTTGTGTTTATACTTTTGTAACTGATCAGATTAAGAATTGTACTTTTGTTGAAAATGTACATGAAGGGAAAAAAGGCCCCTCAAATAGGGGGAGATGTGAGGAGAGAGAGCTCCTTGTGCCGGTTGTCTGATGAGTTGAGGAGATTCAAATTCAGATGTGTAGCATGGCATTATTTGTAAAGCTCTTTGGACAAGTTTGAACTTTGTTCATTTTTCCAACTTTTGACAGGACTGTGTAGTAGTTTGCCCTGTGCATGTCAATGTCTGGCTGTGCTAGTGGTGGTCCTTTGGTGTTCATATTGTTTAATGTAATAAAGAGCATGGGGGGAAAAGACAGAGAATGCTGTTGATGCCAAAAGACGTCACTTTTCTGATTGTCGGAAGTGGAGATGGCTGGTGTTTTGATCTGTAAGAGGGATGAAGGAAGACGGAAACTTGTTTTGCTGTGCTTCAAATATCTTGGCAGGGGAGGAGTAGTAAAGAGATCTATTTTTCTGTCCGTCTCAAAGTCACGACAAGCACAGGTCCAAAACTAGCTTGTTTTTGTAAGTTGTGGTCAAAGACGGGATCTTTCACCTTGATTTGAACAGGTAATCTTGAACAACAGTTTTCTTGTCATTGGAATCCAAAGCTCTGGGCACTTGTTAATTGTACACTTGCTGATTGTTGAAATGTTCACTTGTTGTTTCTGATCTAATGTCAATGTACTAATTGTATAGAGGAGGGATTTGGACTGCAGGGCTGACAACCTTGGCTTCTGGAGACAGGGTCAGGATTCATTGTAAGCCCCTAACTGACCAAGGCCATGACGACTTGGCATGAGCCGACAGTGAAGAAGCCCAGAATGTCACTATGTGCTCATGACAAGTTGAGTGCGCTAGCTGTTGGCTCTCCGTGAATGCCGGCTGAGGAGGGTACGGTCTTGTAACAGTGTGTGACTTGACATAGATTTGATTAACTTGAAGCCAGACCCTCCATGAACTGAATTAAAAGAGTGGGTGATGAAAAATATGAGAGGATTCATGGAGATTCATAGCTAGTAGCAGTTGGTTTCTTTCTGTTGTCTTGTATGTGTTTCAAGTATCTGTGGAAATATGATTTTATTTTGAAGGACTCTTCTGAACACTGGATATGCGTATGAGGTAATATTAAGCATTGTGAAAAGATTCTTCAGATTTTACAGTTCTTTTGGTCTTTTTTTTTTTTTTTTTGGTGTGTTCATTGTTGGTTTCTTCAGTGTGCTTGCTTAAACTTAAGTTAAAATACCTATTATGGTAGTGGGATATAATTTTACAAACAAAGTGTTGATTTAACGTTTTGCATATTGGATTTGTTCTACAGTAATGGACTTTTTAATGAAGATGGGAAGTATGTATACAACACACATTGTATGGCTGTTGCAGAAGACAAAGACGGGCAGGCACATGGATATTACAGTTGAGGAAATAAATGATGAAGCCTAGAATCATGAATTCTTGATCGTGGAAGGATTGCTTACCAAACCAATGACATAAACTTCTTGAGTTGGAAAAACTTGTGAAGGGAATGATTTAGGCTTACTGCGCTATCCTGTGTTTGGTGGCTTATACTGTATGAGATGGGTGTTTTTTTCTCTTAGCTTCTCTTCCGAAGGTGTTGGTTGATAGAGTTGACACATGTTACTGATATACCCACACGTTTTTAAAGGTGTTTTAATGCCAGATATTTTAGTGCCGGATGTTCTGTACTTCGATGTAAGTTACAATGTAGTTGTACCATGTGTATGGTATTGTGCGCTAGTCGTTATGTCGGGTCAGGTCAGGTCAGTCAGAGGAAAGGGGAATGGGAATCAGGCAAACATATATGGAGTTTGACATTTCAGTCAAAGCAGCTTAGGAATGAAATGATTTTTCTTCCTCTGAATGGTACAAAGATAACATGTTAAAACAGGAAGTAACCGTATCCATTTATCAGTTCAAATGACTATGGATAACATCATGTAGAAAAGGTGATAGAGGATTGCAGAAACAGTTTTTATTCCCTTCATTACTGGGTAGGGATGTGTATTCCTTTTTACTGTTGGTGGACTTAGCAGCTCCTACCAGAAGACATGTACTTTGGTAACAGTAGCAGGTTGCCAGGATCGGTGGGGTGGAAACTGTGTGATGCACCATCAGACAGCAGTCCAGCCAGGACGTGGTGTTGGCCAGGAGGGCTTGGAAATAAATGTTGTGTGGAAAAGATCCACCGGGTCTCCAGTGTGTGGTGGTGTGGGAAGGATGGTCACTTGCGTCCATCATGGTGTGAAGTGGACGGCAGTCTCTATTGTGATGGTGTGGAAAGGATGGTCACTTGCGTCCATCATGGTGTGAAGTGGACGGCAGTCTCTATTGTGATGGTGTGGAAAGGATGATACTGTGTGTCCATCTTTGTATGTAGTGGATGTCTGTCTCCATGGTGGTGGTGTTGGAGTGTGGAAAGAATGCCCATCTTGGTATGAAGTAGATGTCCTGTTTCTGTCATAGTGGTGTGGGATTGTGGAAAGAATGGTAAATTTGTGTTCATTTTGCTACGAAGCGGGTGTCCTGTCTCCATCGCAGCAGGAAGAACGTCCATTTTGGTATGAAGTGGATGGTGTGGAAAGGATGATAATCAGGCATGGTACATGTCCGCGAATTCGCGGAAATCCGCGAAAAGCAAAAAAAAAAGAAAAAAAGAGCGAGCCGCCCCCGATGAGACTGGCCCTTTTAGTTCGTTTCAGGTCGTTCGCTTCAAACCTTCGTCTCGCGAGAAGTAACATTGAGCAGGACTACTTCCGCGCATGCGCTTTCGTGACGTTCGCCACTGCTTTCCGCTCTGGGTCGACGTGATCGAATTTGAACAAGATTAAAGAAAAAGAAGGAAAAAATAAAAATGCCAAAGCGTACAGACATAGTTCCGCAAAATTCTCCGACAGAAGATATTGATGCTGGTGTGGCAAACAAATGGCGATGGGACTGGCTGAACAGGAGCCACGAAAATGAAACGTTTTCGTCATGCTTGGAAAAGTTGAGAGACTTACCACCACATTTTGGAGAAAGAAAAAGAAGAAAGAAAGAAAAAGTTTGAACTTTTCCAGAAGGAACACATTCGGCTGGCTTCAAAGAGAACAGCCATTGAACATTACAGACAGGAGGCAAAGAGAAAGAGGTTTGGACATTACAAAAAGCAGGCTCAGCTCGTGAAGCAGATGGCTGAGAAATTGGGCAAAAAGTAGTTTTCATCTCATTCACATTGCTTGCACTGAAGAGACACATAACTTAAAATTTGTACGTTAAAAGAGACACAAAACTTAAACTCATTTTGTACTGTATTCAGATAGATGTAAAAAGTAAAAGGAGTAACTAATGTAGGGGAGATGGAAAATAAAAGAATTGAACAGACATAGTGAACAAAACTGGAACTCAAGACATGAAATAGACCACTACTTTGCTGTGCTGTGCTGTGCTGTGTTGGTGGTGCTGGACATGATGACCAAAGTTGTGCAAAATGAGGGTCTCCTGTGTGTACACTGTGCGTGTGCTTCACTGGCATAGTAAGTAAAACGTTTACAATTTGATTTAATGTATGCCACCTAAAGCAATGTAGATATGTACTCATTTTTGCTATGTGACTACTTGGGCTTAAAACCTCCTTTGGGTTGAAGGAATGACTGGGGGAAAGAATGTCCACCTGAGTATGAAGTATATGTTCTGTCTATGTCATAGTGGTGTTGGAGTGTGGGAAAGAATGTCCACCTGAGTATGAAGTATATGTTCTGTCTATGTCATAGTGATGTTGGAGTGTGGGAAAGAATGTCCACCTGAGTATGAATTATATGTTCTGTCTATGTCATAGTGGTGTTGGAGTGTGGGAAAGAATGTCCACCTGGGTATGAAGTATATGTTCTGTCTATGTCATAGTGGTGTTGGAGTGTGGGAAAGAATGTCCACCTGAGTATGAAGTATATGTTCTGTCTATGTCATAGTGGTGTTGGAGTGTGGGAAAGAATGTCCACCTGAGTATGAAGTATATGTTCTATGTCATAGTGGTGTTGGAGTGTGGGAAAGAATGTCCACCTGAGTATGAAGTATATGTTCTGTCTATGTCATAGTGGTGTTGGAGTGTGGGAAAGAATGTCCACCTGGGTATGAAGTATATGTCCTGTCTATGTCATAGTGGTGTTGGAGTGTGGGAAAGAATGTCCACCTGAGTATGAAGTATATGTTCTGTCTATGTCATAGTGGTGTTGGAGTGTGGGAAAGAATGTCCACCTGGGTATGAAGTATATGTCCTGTCTATGTCATAGTGGTGTTGGAGTGTGGGAAAGAATGTCCACCTGAGTATGAAGTATATGTTCTGTCTATGTCATAGTGGTGTTGGAGTGTGGGAAAGAATGTCCACCTGGGTATGAAGTATATGTCCTGTCTATGTCATAGTGGTGTTGGAGTGTGGGAAAGAATGTCCACCTGGGTATGAAGTATATGTTCTGTCTATGTCATAGTGGTGTTGGAGTGTGGGAAAGAATGTCCACCTGGGTATGAAGTATATGTTCTGTCTATGTCATAGTGGTGTTGGAGTGTGGGAAAGAATGTCCACCTGGGTATGAAGTATATGTTCTGTCTATGTCATAGTGGTGTTGGAGTGTGGGAAAGAATGTCCACCTGGGTATGAAGTATATGTTCTGTCTATGTCATAGTGGTGTTGGAGTGTGGGAAAGAATGTCCACCTGGGTATGAAGTATATGTCCTGTCTATGTCATAGTGGTGTTGGAGTGTGGGAAAGAATGTCCAGTGTAGAGTGGATGTCCCGTCTTCTTGTGTGATAGTTGCGTGTAGAAGGATAAAGGAGATGTCCACTCCATTGTGTATGTGTTGGTATGTACAACTATTGAACTTGCAGTGTTAAAGATGTTCATTACAACCTGTGATGTGAAGCGATGTCACATGTTTTGATAAGCAAGATGCGCAGTGTAGAGGGTGGGGGGGGGGGGTATGGCCATCTCTGTGAGGTGTATTTATGTGGCTTGCACTGTGAGTGTATTTAGTGGCTGTCTGCGAGTGTATTTATGTGGCTGTCTCTGCGAGGTGTATTTATGTGGCGTCTCTGCGGAGGTGTACTTATGTGGCTGTCTTGCGGGTGTATTTATGGGCGTCTCTGCGAGGTGTACTTTTATGTGGCTGTCTCTGTGAGGTGTATTTTATGTGGCTGTCTGCGAGGTGTACTTTATGTGGCTGTCTCTGCGAGGTGTACTTTATGTGGCTGTCTCTGCGAGGTGTACTTTATGTGGCTGTCTCTGCGAGGTGTACTTTATGTGGCTGTCTGTGAGGTGTATTTATGTGCGCTCGTGAGGTGTATTTTATGTGGCTGTCTCTGTGAGGTGTATTTTATGTGGCTGTCTCTGTGAGGTGTACTTTATGTGGCTGTCTCTGGAGTGTACTTATGTGGCTGTCTCTGTAGGTGTATTTATGTGGCTGTCTGTAGGTGTACTTTATGTGCATCGTGTGAAGTCTGTTCAGCACTGATGTCAAAATGGCAGCCCTGATAACGGCCCCTTGCTGTTGGCTAGGCTAAAAACAACATGAACTGATTGGTGATTCAAGTCTGATCAGTACAGTTCAAGACAGCATGTGACCAAAATATGTCCAGTTTACAGTTCTTTCCATCCACTCATGGGCACAGTCACTGAAAACAATGGTTCCTTCTTTAATGAGTTTCACTGCCAGAACAATGCAATAACAGAATTTTCTAAAGGTCCAAGTCTTGAAATCTTGCAGACACCAAGCAGCTGTGAATAAATGTCTTTGGAACCTGGAAATGTAGCTCAAAACATTAGAACTTGTCAAAAGATGTGCAGTGTTTGTTGGCAGCAGAGTTGTCACAATGGCACAAACACGAGTGATGTGACTGATCGTCCCACTTTCCCTCCAAACTGAAACGAAGGTGTGCGGATTTCGTGCTGTAACTTGAACTCTGCAACACAAGAGAAACCAAAGAAATGGCAAAAATATTGCTGGTGACTTGGGGTTCCAAACTAGCTTTACTCACACACACACACACACACACACACACACACACACACACTGACTGAAACCAATTTATTGTCAGATTAACCCTTGGTTGTACTGAAAAACACACACACACACACACCTACTGAAACCAATTTATTGTCAGATTAAGCCTTGGTTGTACTGAAAACAATCACACACACACGCACTGTACCCCCACACACTCAAGTGTCATGAACACCAATATACATATACTAGAGGTTCAGGGGGCACTCGTGTCTTGCTCTGGCAATGCTGGTTTCGGACTCCTCTCCATGCCTGGCTGTGGGAGTTTCTCACAAAGTCTTCACAGTATGTGCATTCATGAGTATTGCTGCTGGACCGACATGGTCTCTCTCCGAAGGGTGATTTTCATGTTGGCTCTGCGACCAAGCCAACTTGTCATCAACACAGGCTTGATAAGTGGGGTCGTGCTGATGCTGTATCAGAACAGCCACCCCTTCAATTCAAAGTACTTTGGAAGCAGAGCAGAGTCTTCTGCAGTGGGCTGCCTTGTATCAACTGGATGATGATCATAACTCGCTGTTGACTGGGTTGGCTGCATTTGGTCAGTGACAGAACAATTCCGATGAAGCTGAGTGTTGTGGGAACTGTGCCACCAACAGGGTACAGCTTATTCAGCAATTAAAAAAAAAAAGTCCAGAGGCAGTGGCAGAGGAACAAAGCTACTATTGATTATAATCATACCATGTAAAGAGACAACAGTATCAGGTTGGTTCATTGTTAATAACGGAACGTCATAATTCTTTATTCCATAGTCCATTAACAGAACTTAATACTGTGAACTTTCAATGTCAAGTTACAGAACTTACTGCGCACTTGGTGAGTCTAATTTCCTATTGGTCCACAGAAATTTCTGTAATATCTGGCTTTGGATCTAGCTTGTTGCAGAAAGGAAATGAAGAGCCAGAGGAGAAGGAAATGCTGAAGTACAAAAGAAACTAGAAGATTGGGCCATCTGCTCCTCACTGAAAGCATTGCCATGTTTACTACTACTGTAACCAAACTGTAACAAACCACCGCATGAGGGAAACTGCAAGCAAAATGAAAATGAAGGATAACTTTTAAAAGAAGATGAAATTCTTTAATGGAAAACAATCATTTGTGTTCCGTGTTTTCCAGAATTAATCGGAAGAAAAACATTCCACACACCACTCTTCCAGCCATGGAGACACTTTGCTTGGGGTAAAAAAAAAGTTGGCAAACTTGGAATGGGGGGTATCCCTTATTTTCACCACTTGCTAGTTTTTCAGACATGTTCCTCTGTCAAATACAAAAGGATGAGTCAGAAAATACCAATACATTTTAGAAAAAAAAAAAAAGAAACCCGCAAGCTGATACAGTTCAAGTCATGCTTCATATTAGATGTCTTGCACTGAATAGCTAGCTGGACCCCAAATCTCTTGATTTCTACAACCTGACTGCAGGATCAGATCACATTATCATTAACAGTACTTATCATAGTGCCTGTCCTTGGTTAGAAACCAGGTTCTACAATCTATGTTCTCATATACTCAACGGGCTGCCTACCTGGTTAGGGTCGACCGAAAAGCTGCCTACTGACACTACATTAAGTCATTTCCTGTGTCATTCAGTGAATATAAATTACTCTGCTTTTTTTTTCTCCCTTTATTTGATTTCTTATGCAGGGTGCATGTTATGTGTAACAAGTCATCCATACCAATGGCAAAACTGGCCTTCTCTTCCGAAAGTTATTGCTGGGACTGAGCATGTGTGAATGATATAATGGGTGCGTTCACATATGGAAACTCGGTTTAGGTCTCATTCAAAGGACTTTTCTGGGTAACGGAGTCAGAACAATGTTAACTCCAAGGGAAAGATCTGCCTGCACCGAAACGGCCCAGTGCAGATTCGACCTGCGACCCCAGGACTACAAGTCCAGTGCTCAACCAGCTGAGTTCTTCGAGCCCCTCGTTGTGGATGCACTGACCTGTGTGGAAGAAGTCCACCAGCTCCTCTTTGGTCCAGTTGCAGGAGGTGATGAAGAACAGGCCTCCAGGCAGCAGGAGATGCTTCACATTGCGTCGGTAGGCCTGGCGCCCTTCGCCAGCGTTGGACATGAGGCTGATGGCGTCGTACGTCCCCTTGTCCACACACACCCGGTACTGCCGACACAGGCAGCTGTCTGCAGGCAAGGAGGTTATGTCCCCTGTCAGGTCTCCTGTCTGTTGGGAAAGTCAGAAAGCACATATTTCTAAGCGAAGTTAATTAAAGCTACATTGAGAAGTTGACGATGCCAACCTAATCACTTTGTCTCAGAGAATGGGGAACATCACTGAACCATACAATTCCTCTATGAATGAGAATGAGATTATTGCTGAATGAAACAATCCCTCTCCAGTAAATGAATGAGACAGTCAAGTATGTAAACTAACGTTCCTAGTCCTCTCTACTGAGAACACTGCACCGTATGTAGTTGTAGCCACCTTTACTGGTTTACAACATTGATTCCCACTTTGTATTGATCAAATCAATTGGCCAAGGATAATGGTTTTATGTTTTCACCTACTTAAGCCCAGTGTATTCACTTTAATAACTTTAGACAGTACTTTGCTGACCTTGAAATTCGTCTAGATAAATCTACCGTTCCACCTGTGAAGACAGTCGCATCTTTTGGACGAATACTCGTGTGCAGATCCGTGTAACAAACAATACCTGGTGGTAGAGTCTGCAAATTCATAATTTACTCAACAACAAAAAATGTTCCAACTTTTGCTTGGTATTTTTTTTTTTGTTTTTTTTTAAACTGAATAGCATACTATTGTTTTATTTACAAAATATCCCCAAAGTGTATGGGTTTGTAGGTCTGCATAACATTCTACTGACAGTTAAAAAAAAAAAAAAATCTCCTACCTTTCCTTCTACGTTTCAATGGATTGAGTCATGCTTCACCTTTATTTTTAGGTCCTAACTGGTAGACAAAGTTATCTTCTAGTTGCAAAGTGAGACGACTGCAGGCGGAAATCTAAACAAATCTTGAATAAATATTAGCGAACTGCCCAGAGAAACGTGGACAAACGAGTCACAAGTCTTGTGACTCGTTTGTCCAGTTTCTCTTGGCGGTTCGCTAACATTTATTTAAAAGTTATCTTCAGTGATAATACAGATGGTATACAGAGATTAGAACAAGGAATGTCTGGCAGATTTGTGTTGTGCAAACAGAGTTACATGAGTTACATCAGAACAGCATACTAGGCAGAGACTTCATGCCTTACCTTTAAGTTCATATACCACTATGACTGACCTGTTGTAACAGGCACCTGGCTGTGGATAGGTATGCAGCATACACACTAACCATGACCTCTAGTAATAGTCACCTGAGGAAAGGTAGATATGTGAACACACTGATATTGACCTGTTGTGGAAAAGTAGATGTGTATATACACTAACAGTGACCTGTTGTAGCAGTCTCTGGCTGTGGAAAGGTAGGTGTGTGTACACACTAACAGTGACCTGTTGTAACAGTCTCTGGCTGTATAAAGGTAGGTGTGTGTACACACTAACAGTGACCTGTTGTAACAGTCTCTGGCTGTATAAAGGTAGGTGTGTGTACACACTAACAGTGACCTGTTGTAACAGTCTCTGGCTGTATAAAGGTAGGTGTGTGTACACACTAACAGTGACCTGTTGTAACAGTCTCTGGCTGTATAAAGGTAGGTGTGTGTACACACTAACAGTGACCTGTTGTAACAGTCTCTGGCTGTATAAAGGTAGGTGTGTGTACACACTAACAGTGACCTGTTGTAACAGTCTCTGGCTGTATAAAGGTAGGTGTGTGTACACACTAACAGTGACCTGTTGTAACAGTCTCTGGCTGTATAAAGGTAGGTGTGTGTACACACTAACAGTGACCTGTTGTAACAGTCTTGGCTGTATAAAGGTAGGTGTGTGTACACACTAACAGTGACCTGTTGTAACAGTCTCTGGCTGTATAAAGGTAGGTGTGTGTACACACTAACAGTGACCTGTTGTAACAGTCTCTGGCTGTATAAAGGTAGGTGTGTGTATACACTAACAGTGACCTGTTGTAACAGTCTGGCTGTATAAAGGTAGGTGTGTGTACACACTAACAGTGACCTGTTGTAACAGTCTCTGGCTGTATAAAGGCAGGTGTGTGTACACACTAACAGTGACCTGTTGTAACAGTCTCTGGCTGTATAAAGGTAGGTGTGTGTATAGCAGTGATGTGTTGTAACAGTGTCTGGCTGTATAAAGGTAGGTGTGTGTATAGCAGTGATCTGTTATAACAGTCTCTGGCTGTATAAAGGTAGGTGTGTGTATAGCAGTGACCTGTTGTAACAGTCTCTGGCTGTATAAAGGTAGGTGTGTGTATAGCAGTGATCTGTTATAACAGTGTCTGGCTGTATAAAGGTAGGTGTGTGTATAGCAGCGACCTGTAAGTGGACGTCGGTGAAGCCCTGATGGCTGAGCACGGCATGTGCAAGGTCGATGGCTCTCTGGACATAGTCCACCCCTGTCAGACTGCTAAAGCCTCGCCTCCTCTGAAACACAATACAGAAACACACACACACACACACACACACTCACGCACACACACACACATAACACCCACACACACATAACACCCACACACACGCACACACACACACACACACACACTCACGCACACACACACACACATAACACACACACACACACACACACACACACACACACACACACCATGCTTTGGGTTACATACACACATGCATGTGCTGAATCAAGCTGATAACAATGATCTGCATGGGTCAGATGATGCATATTCCATCTCCTCTTTCCATTTTTTTGGCTGATGAATCCAGTGTGTGTGCGTGTGTGTGTGTGTGCCTGTGTGTGTGTGTGTGTGTGCCTGTGTGTGTGTGTGTGTGTGTGTGTGTGTGTGTGTGTGCATGCACATGTTGTGTGTGTGCACACATACAAATGTGTGAGTGTGCAGGGTGGAACAATGGAAGAATGGGCGGTGGAAGGGAAGGGGTTACAGTGACTCTGGAATCTTCAATGCATGACCCCTTTTTGAAAAATGAATTATTTAAAAAAAAGTACCCCCTGAGCACATTCCAGAGAGAAACCACAACCACCACTGACATGTTAACTTGGTAGCACAAACACTCCATCAGCAGTTCCTCCACTGTGAAGAAAATCAGGGGAAGACAAGACCTGTCTTTCCAGTGCAAACAAGAGTTATCTTTTCACAGTTTATGGGACAAACAAACAGATCTAGACAGTCACATGTCAGATTTGAAGGGCATGCCAGGGTAATCATGGGGAAATAAACTGCCTGCATCACAGGCGTACTGTTTCACGCCCATGTTTTGGCCTTTTCACGCTCTGATTTGAACTGTTAAGCTGACTGAGGCGGCAAAAAATGGTGGGTCCGATCTTGCTGATCGTAAGCTCTAACACAAATTGCCTCCCTTGCAGATTTCCAACTATCGTGTATCCCCCCCCCCCCCCCTATCCCCCTCTTAGTTCCCCATCACCTGATGAAAACTTTCAGCAAAATGAGAACTGGTTCCCTCCACTCCCCCTCCTATGCGTACTCTCCCCTCTGTCTTCACCCCCCCTCCCTCCCCCCTCCCCTCCTCCTTGCACACATACAAATGCACCCTCCCCTTCCCGTTGCCGCTAACCTCACTCTTTTACTCCTTCACATTTCATTGAATGATGAAGTTGACTTTTGTACTGTACTTCTGTCTGACAGCCATACGCACACACACACACACACACCCTCCCCTCCCCCTTCCCTTCCAACTCCCACTCTTGTATCCCTACACCTTTCACTGAATGAGGTAGACTTTTGTAGTGTACCTTTGTCTGATAGCAATGTAGATATAAGAGAAACTGACACCACCCCCACCCCCCACCTTCCCAGCTCCTCATCCCAAAGCACTACCTACCACCTTGAACGAATTAATATCCACCTGTAAAGTGCTTGTCATCCGCACCATGTTGTACACAAGGTTCAGATTATGAACTGCATCCACCTGTCCCACCCTCTCATTTACATTTTTATGAAAGTTCTTTGTCCATCCATCCCCTCCATCCTCTCCTCCTCTACCCATCAAATTCTTTGGGATTGTGGATTTGTGAAAGAAAACTGGATCCCGCCTCAACAATAATTCTGCCAGTTCCCTCACCCCACCCCACCCCACCTGCTCTTTTTTGCTCTCTCTCTCTCTCTCCCATGCACACTTGCCCACATTCACTTCAGCACAATGTCGATTCCTGCTAAAAACCTAGACAGACAGTGACAGCCATGACTGGAGTCGTGAGCTTCACAGAGCCCTCCAACTGAAAAGGAGAGGTGATAAAAACACGGTTATCTGTTAAAGATAAGACATTGCTTCCTTGTCATCTCACACACACACACACACACACACACACACACACACACACACACACACACACACACACACTCTGTCGCTGCATGTGGAAATATGCTTTTCAAATAATCTAGATCAACCTCTGGGATAAGAGTACAAAGAATGTTGTACACACAGGCCTTCAGCACATGTGTGAGTGTGTGTGTGAGTGTGCGTGTGTGCGTGTGTGTGTGTGTGTGTGTGTGTGTGCATGCATAATATTTGCACATGGTTGAGTGGTTCAATAATCGATAGTCTGTTCATCTACCTGATGTTTTTTGACTCTAAATAAATCAAAATACCAACTTCATAGTCAGGAGATCAATGAACATCAACACAAACAGAACATAAAAGACATGGGGACGAGGTGAGGGGCAAGGATTGCCCAATGGATTGGGCAGGATGGGTGGTGAGGCTTTTGGAGATGGGAACAGGTCTACGAGAAATGACTTGCACTATATAAACGATGCCTGGCCAGTCTTAAGGTAAAAGGTAAGGTAATGTTGCTTATAGCCCAGCCAACTGCAAAGGGCCATATCAGGGCTGTCACCACGTTATAATCAACTCACAAGTCATCAAAAAAAAAAAAAAAAAAAAAAAGAAAAACAACTTTCACACATCTCTTTAAAATACATCTTCTAAAAATGTACCAGAAACTTCATTAAGAATCTTTCTTCCGTAAAATCTTAGATCAGATGAAAAATCTTAATCTCTTTCAGAAACTCAAAGATCACGTCAGGTGGGACATCTCTGAACAGGGTTTTCATAGAGTCTGCTGTGAAGTGTTTATGTCTCACATCGTGCAAGTCCCAACAATCTAAAACAATATATTTCACTGTGAGTGGAACATGACACGGAATGCACCACGGAGCTTCTTCACCTTTTAAAAGATAAGAATGGGTGTAAAACGAGTGGCCTGTGTGCAAGCGGAACAAGACAGTTTCGTCTTTACAGCCGCCTCTGGAACATGGTAAAAACTCACTGAGGTTCGTTATCCCTCTGCGAGTTGCATTCCTCTTGCCAGAGGTCTTTGACGTAAGTCTACGTTTTGGGTTTCAAATCAGTGTGAGGAATAGACAACCTACTCAACTTTTCCTTTGTGGCACTCTGGGCAAGCTGATCAACCACCTCGACTTAAAACATTTTGAAATAGCAACCTAACATCATTAACTAGAAACACATTTTCAGCCATGTCTTACACACATGAATTGTCTTCTTCCTGCACAGTGAAGTACGACGTGTTCAAATTCAGGCTACAATGGCACAATGATTTGTATCATGACCTTGCAGGCTGGGAGGTCATGGGTTCGATTCTTATCGGCCCATTTATCAAAGCATTTGTTTGTGAGATTGTTCTGCCCCGGTAGGCTCCTTTCTACCCAGGGCTCAGCATGTGATGGGTTTGAATGGGAAGACTGGAACCACACTGAGTTTCATCAACTCCATGGATGCATCTCTGACAGAGCTGCTCAAATTTCCTGACCAGCACTGCAGGTGTCTGTATCTCACTGGCCTGGCTGGTGCTGAACATATGAAAGACAGCAGGGAGCACAGTCTCTGATCCGAACAGAGCTGTACAGAATCATCCACACTGGTCATCAGGAAGAGAAAAAGAAAGTATCTTCTTCTACTTCTGCGTACGCAGGCTGATACTCCTGCTGACACTCCCTATATGAACAGGCAAGTATTAATCCCATCTACCCAACAAAAGGAGTTGAGTTTTGTGTGCATGATCGTTTTTTTATCCCACCATTAAGGCAGCCATACTCCATCTTCAGGGACAGAAAGTATCAAATCCTGAGGTCCTTCATGCCCTGCTCAGGATGGGGTCTGAACAAAACCCATTGCTGTAATGGGTTCGTGTTGAAGTTGCAGGTGTCAACAAGTTCATGGGTACTGTCACTGGAAGGACGTGGAAGTGCCCTCTGCACAGGGACGCCCACTCACACAGGCTCCAAGCTCACTCAGTTATTGTTGTTAGTTGGGGGCTTGGCACTCACACAGGCTCCAAGCTCACTCAGTTTCTGTGGTTAGTTGGGGGCTTGGCACTCACACAGGCTCCAAGCTCACTCAGTTACTGTGGTTAGTTGGGGGCTTGGCACTCACACAGGCTCCAAGCTCACTCAGTTATTGTGGTTAGTTGGGGGCTTGGCACTCGCACAGGCTCCAAGCTCACTCAGTTATTGTGGTTAGTTGGGGGCTTGGCACTCACACAGGCTCCAAGCTCACTCAGTTACTGTGGTTAGTTGGGGGCTTGGCACTCACACAGGCTCCAAGCTCACTCAGTTACTGTGGTTAGTTGGGGGCTTGGCACTCACACAGGCTCCAAGCTCACTCGGTTATTGTGGTTAGTTGGGGGCTTGGCACTCACACAGGCTCCAAGCTCACTCGGTTACTGTGGTTAGTTGGGGGCTTGGAAAGTGGCGTCGGGCTGTGTGTGTTAAAACAGGCACAACTGAAGGCCACTGAAGTGATTCAGCAGCAGTGCAGTGTCTCCTCTGGTGGGCTGCCTTAGGACAACTTGAGAGACTGACCGCCCCTTGAGGACACACAGTGCTGGGATTGTGACAGGATCAATCTGGGTGAGGTTGTGACAGGATCAATCTGGGTGAGGTTGTGACAGGATCAATCTGGGTGAGGTTGTGACAGGATCAATCTGGGCCAGGTTGTGACAGGATCAATCTGGGTGAGGTTGTGACAGGATCAATCTGGGCGAGGTTGTGACAGGATCAATCTGGGTGAGGTTGTGACAGGATCAATCTGGGTGAGGTTGAGACAGGATCAATCTGATCTGGGTGAGGTTGTGACAGGATCAATCTGATCTGGGTGAGGTTGTGACAGGATCAATCTGGGTGAGGTTGTGACAGGATCAATCTGGGTGAGGTTGTGACAGGATCAATCTGATCTGGGTGAGGTTGTGACAGGATCAATCTGATCTGGGTGAGGTTGTGACAGGATCAATCTGATCTGGGTGAGGTTGTGACAGGATCAATCTGATCTGGGTGAGGTTGTGACAGGATCAATCTGGGCGAGGTTGTGACAGGATCAATCTGGGCGAGGTTGTGACAGGATCAATCTGGGTGAGGTTGTGACAGGATCAATCTGGGCGAGGTTGTGACAGGATCAATCTGATCTGGGTGAGGTTGTGACAGGATCAATCTGGGCGAGGTTGTGACAGGATCAATCTGATCTGGTGAGGTTGTGACAGGATCAATCTGATCTGGTGAGGTTGTGACAGGATCAATCTGGGTGAGGTTGTGACAGGATCAATCTGGGCGAGGTTGTGACAGGATCAATCTGATCTGGTGAGGTTGTGACAGGATCAATCTGGGCCAGGTTGTGACAGGATCAATCTGATCTGGGTGAGGTTGTGACAGGATCAATCTGGGCGAGGTTGTGACAGGATCAATCTGATCTGGTGAGGTTGTGACAGGATCAATCTGGGCGAGGTTGTGAAAGGGGAGCAGTGATGAGCAGCATGGGAGTGGTCCCTCTTGAGGGAAGATGAGAGAGGGGGGGGGGGGGGGGGGGGGGAACCTACCCTGCATTCAACTGTCAATCTTTATTCATGAAAGCAGATGCTTTCTTTGTGACATTAAACGGGGAAAAATTTAATTTCTTTGTGACATTCAACAGGAAAAATTCAACAATGACCTGAATAACTTTTGACAACCCCTTTAGGACACATTACATTTAATAAAAACGGTATTGAACCAGAACTCTACATGTGTCCATGCACTAAATGTGATTCATGGGCGTGCACTAACACAGACCATGATGAGCAGGGTTAACACCCAACATTACCATCAACACACATCATCCAGAATCATCCGCTAAGTTCTAACGAGACCCAGCACAGCATCTAAAGCCAACACCTGGTTGAAGTGCTGACACAAGACACAAATTGGACATGCTGACGGTCAGGTGACAATGACTGTCGTCACATGGGATCCACATGACCCTACTTCATCCCCAATACTGATCAATATTTCGTACGGCTGATGATCTCACACACTGACAGCTAGCCTGTTCAGTGCATGCAGTCAAGAGTTCTCACACTGGCAGTCACTCTGTCGGACAGAAGAAGGCCTGCTATCAATCATTATCAAAAGGGTGCACGATTAGTGGGATCATTAACTGACTCCTGAAGGAAGCTCACCCACTTCTGGTGGACTTTGAGTTGTTATAGGAGTGATGAAACAACTGGGACTGTTAGCACGCAGTTTTGCCCCTGACGATAACGTGAAGGCGATGAGGTGAGGTGGCACTGTGTTTCAGTGATGATCATCCATTGTCAGTCTGACCCTGATACCTCACAGTGCTCAGGCAACAGGCTGGATTATCGTTCTCTTGCTTGAATCATTGGGGGCCTGACTTCTCTGACTGACAACACAAGTGACCTTCCATTACGTCAGCTTCAGTATTTCCAGGGAGAAATTACATGGTGTTCACACGCACGTACCATAAAGAAATAATCTAAACTCAGACACACACAGTGAAATAATCTACACACACACACACACACACACACACACACACACACACACACACACACACACACACACACACACAAATACACACAAAGAGCAAAGAAATACATAAAGTTAAATAATCAAAACTCTCATACACACACACACATACACACACACACACACATAAAGACACACACACACACATGCACACACACACACACACACACAAACACACACACACAAGGAACAAGATTAAGCGCAATCAACATGTATGCTAGATTTACCTAATTTGATTATAAGCAAACAAGAGTAAAAGAAGCACATACTGCATATCGAAATGAGGAAAGTGTGTGTGTGTAAATGAATAGTAAGACATGACTTATGCATGAACACGCCAAGTGTGTGTGTGTGGTGTGTGTGGTGTGTGTGTGTGTGTGTGTGTGTGTGTGTGGTGTGTGTGTGTGTGTGTGTGTGTGTGTGTGTGTGTGTGTGTGTGTGTGTGTGAACAAATACTAAGACACAACACATTCATGACCACACCCAAGCTTACACACATGCTTCAGCCATTTATCAAAAACAAACAGGCAAAACCCATAATTCATCCGGCAAGGCTGAGAGTATCTTTCCCAGTGTACATATACACTGGCACAACTCCACTGTTCTCAGAACTTTTATAGATTCTGAAATCTGATCCCTCCCCCTCAGCCCCCCCCCCCCCCCTTCCCCTCCACCCCCTAAGCCACCCCTTCTTTTCAATCGCATGTCAAGATACATGGTGGGTGGATCCACCCACATTACAGTCAGTGGAGTAGAACTCTTTGGGAAAGCCTATCTGCTGCCAACACTGGGTCATGGGTACATTGTCAGCCCTGAAATCTGACGTCAGGTAGCAGGTGGTTCATACATTTAGTCAGGTAGCAGGTGGTTCATACATTTAATCAGGTAGCAGGTGGTTCATACATTTAGTCTAATGGCCATACATTTAGTCAGGTAGCAGGTGGTTCATACATTTAGTCAGGTAGCAGGTGGTTCATACATTTAGTCGGGTAGCAGGTGGTTCATACATTTAGTCAGGTTGCAGGTGGTTCATACATTTAGTCAGGTAGCAGGTGGTTCATACATTCAGTCAGGTAGCAGGTGGTTCATACATCAGTCAGGTAGCAGTGTTCATACATGTGGTTCATACATTTAGTCAGGTTGCAGGTGGTTCATACATTCAGTCAGGTGGCAGGTGGTTCATACATTTAGTCAGGTAACAGGTGGTTCATACATTCAGTCAGGTAGCAGGTGGTTCATACATTCAGTCAGGCAGCAGGTGGTTCATACATTCAGTCAGGTAGCAGGTGGTTCATACATTATTTTAGTCAGGTAGCAGGTGGTTCATACATTTAGTTAGGTAGCAGGTGGTTCATACATTTAGTCAGGTAGCAGGTGGTTCATACATGTGGTTCACACATTTAGTCAGGTAGCAGGTGGTTCATACATTCAGTCAGGTAGCAGGTGGTTCATACATTCAGTCAGGTAGCAGGTGGTTCATACATTCAGTCAGGTAGCAGGTGGTTATTACATTTAGTCAGGTAGCAGGTGGTTCATACATTCAGTCAGGTAGCAGGTGGTTCATACATTCAGTCAGGTAGCAGGTGGTTCATACATTCAGTCAGGTAGCAGGTGGTTCATACATTTGGTCAGGTAGCAGGTGGTTCATACATTCAGTCAGGTAGCAGGTGGTTCATACATTTAGTCAGGTAGCAGGTGGTTCATACATTTAGTCAGGTGGCAGGTGGTCATACATTTAGTCAGGTAACAGGTGGTTCATACATTTAGTCATGCAGCAGGTGGTTCATACATTCAGTCAGGTAGCAGGTGGTTCATACATTATTTTAGTCAGGTAGCAGGTGGTTCATACATTTAGTTAGGTAGCAGGTGGTTCATACATTTAGTCAGGTAGCAGGTGGTTCATACATGTGGTTCATACATTCAGTCAGGTAGCAGGTGGTTCATACATTCAGTCAGGTAGCAGGTGGTTCATACATTCAGTCAGGTAGCAGGTGGTTCATACATTTAGTCAGGTAGCAGGTGGTTCATACATTCAGTCAGGTAGCAGGTGGTTCATACATTCAGTCAGGTAGCAGGTGGTTCATACATTTAGTCAGGTAGCAGGTGGTTCATACATTCAGTCAGGTAGCAGGTGGTTCATACATTCAGTCAGGTAGCAGGTGGTTCATACATTCAGTCAGGTAGCAGGTGGTTCATACATTTAGTCAGGTAGCAGGTGGTTCATACATTCAGTCAGGTAGCAGGTGGTTCATACATTTAGTCAGGTAGCAGGTGGTTCATACATTCAGTCAGGTAGCAGGTGGTTCATACATTTAGTCTGGTGGCAGGTGGTTCATACATTTATAGCATCTCAAACTGTGAATGATATCATTGGTAAGAATATAAACTCATACAAGTAGCGGTGGCAATTGGATGGGGATAGGGGAGTGGGGTGGGGTAGGGTTGGGGGGAGGGGGGGGGTAACAGCCGATGCTTATTTCAATTTTTGTTATACATGTAATCCAAGACCATGCCATTCCTGAAAACTCGTTGCAACTGAAAATATTTAGCATTTTTGGTACAGACTGCTAATAGTGGCCAGTGACCAGATCCATTTCCCGAGTCAATGTTTAGAACACCCCCAATATCAGGCTACATATTTTGTCCTGGTATCTCTTCATCTTCCCTTCTCTTCAGTCCTATAGGTACACCTAACAAAAAAGGTGTACCTCTAGGGAAGGTTGGAAAGATCTGTACAATTATATATTCTTCAGCACATTTTGGTTTTACCAGTGTTTGTATTTGCTGAGAAAAGTCCAATGTTAAATTCATCACTAGTGGTGTCAGAAGTAGGGGTGGGGTGGGGGGGGGAGGGTGTCAAGTGCA
>CM065734.1:4373150-4380650 GCA_033310375.1 Conus canariensis
CAACAGAGGCACACACTGGTTTTAGGTGTTTGTCTGCCTGTGGTGAGCTCATGCTTAGACTTGTTGAGTTTGCTGTATTTCTGCCTGTGGTGAGCTCATGCTTAGACTTGTTGAGTTTGCTGTATTTCTGCCTGTGGTGAGCTCATGCTTAGACTTGTTGAGTTTGCTGTGGACCCACGTAGGAAGATGAAATTTACCCTGTCAACTTTTACCCGCTGAACGGCTGGACTTCTGACTGTGCTCAAATCAACCAACCAACAGCGCTGGTGTCTGTACATCTTGGCTTTGGCTGATGTTCAGATATCTAGAATTGAGAGCGCGTGCTGAGTTAAAACAGGCACTAGAGAACACCATGACAACAGCTCAGCAGCAGGGCAGTGTCTCCTCTGGTGGGCTGCCTCACGGTGACTTGATAATAATTGCTCGCTGCGGAACTGCTGTTGCTGAGTTAACAACGGAATGAGTATGGGCACAGTTGTGCACATACGGGAGCCAGAATAAGTGGTGTAGGGGGGAATGTCACTGATAGATGAGACAAGAACAAAAATGTTCTCTGTCTTCAAAGAGCCCATGTCAATGTTGTTTTTTTTCCCAGGGACCTCAGTGGAGGGTTACTCAGACTGAACCCGCTGACCCAAACCAGCACACACCAGTACGCAATGAAATCATGTAAATGTATGTTGATGCACTCGAATACATGCACTCAAGCTCACACCAACAAAGACTCAGGACTACGTTCATACAGAAGGTGTTCCCAATCTCTCTCTCTGACTCTTTTTTGAACATCCTGTACAAACAGCTTGTGTTTGTCAAGCTGTGCAGAACTACAAGTAAACCCTAGTGGTCTCTCAGCCTCAGCCCCTTCCTAATCCTATCCGGCTCACACAGCTACCCACACTGCTCCCCCCCCCCCCCCTCTCCCCCTCCTCTGCTCAGTCTCCGCATCCAATTACCATCTGTTTTGCTGCTAGCCTACACAGGCGATTGGTAATCAGAAGACTTTCAGTGTGTAAAGGGACACAAACAAGACATTATCAGTGGACAGCTGCTGTTCCATTTCAACCAGAGGCAGAGCAGGAAACCCCCCCCCCCCCTCCACCCTCCACCCAACATCAGCACCACCCACTACTTCTTGTTTCTGAATGTAGCTGCTACAGGACTTATCCCAACTGACTCAAGGACTGGGACATACTCCTTGAACCTGACCTCAGCCAGACCTACTGGTTCTGTTACATCAGCCATTTTAACCATGTGGTGGCACCACACCGTCTGAACTCGACCTCAAACAGCACGCTGCCTGAACTCGACCTCAGACTGGAGCTCCCACATTCTTTGATCTAAAAGCAGATTGCAGTGCTGAGAAAGAAATTATATGACACTTTAATGGACAAAAAAAAAAAAAAAAAAAAAAAAGAGAAAATAAATTGGTGACCTATGACTCATTAAGTGACTACAGGTCACTTTTTTTTTCCTCAGAAGATTTGTACCAGAGATGCAATTACTGATACCCATGGAAACAAAACAAAACAAAACAAAACAAACAACAACAAATGAAAAACCAAACTGTTCAGCTTGGACAGAAGATCATAATTTTAGTGCCATCAGGGTAGAGAGGGGATTACTTGCTTTGCTTATCTGAGAAAGAAACAGGGGCGACTTAAAACCACCGTTACATATATCATTATTGTCAATGTGACATTAAAAGCTCTTGAATCTTGATGCCTTCCATGTTGAACATTGCAAAATAATCATCTCGTAATTATTCAAGTCAGCAAAAAAAAAAAAGGATTTTTTTTTTTCAATGGAACATTTACTGGTCTCATTAAAAACAGAGAGAGAGAGAGAGAGAGAGAGAGAGAGAGAGAGAGAGAGAGAGTGAGAGAGAGAGAGAATGTTACTTATAGCTCAGCTGATCCCAAGGGCCATGCCAGGGTATTTACCATGTTGAAGCCAACTCTCAAATCATTAGAAAAAAAAAAAAGAAGAAAAAACCCCGAAAGAAACACACACACACACACACACACAACACACACACACACACAACATACTCAACTCATAAAAACACACTTTCTAAAAACACACCAGAAATTTTGTTAAAGCCTTTCTTCCTTAAAAAATCTTAGATCAGATGAAAAATGTTAATCTCTTTCAGAAATTTTTTTAAAATCTCATTACGTGGAACATCTCTCAACAAAGTTTTCATGGTGTCCGCTGTAAAGTGCTTATGTCCGACATCACGCAAGTCCCAACACTCTGTAAGAACATGTTTCATTGTGAGTGGTACATGACATCGAATGCACCATGGAGCTTCTTCACCTGTTAAATGATAAAAATGGGAGTAAAAGGAGTGGCCTGTGTGCAAATGGCACAAGACTGTTTCTTACTTTATGGCTGTCCCTGGAACATGGTAAAAACCCTTTCAGGTCTGGACAGATCTGGAAGAGTTTGTTATCTGTCTGCGAGTTCCATTCTTCTTGCAAGAGGTCTTTGACATAAGCCTGAACTTTGGGTTTCAGATTGGTGTGAGGGGTAGACAATCCATTCACCTCTTTCTTTGTGGCATTCCTGGCAAGCTCATCAGCCACCTCATTGCCTCGAATGCCCACATGACTGGGAACCCGAGCAAAAACTATGTTGTATCAATCTGATTTCAGAGAGGTGTATAGTTTGAACAATTTCAGAAGTTGAGGGTGCTTGAAGTTACGGCCGGCAATGGCCTCCAACGCAGAAAGGGAGTCTAAAAGAATGAGGAAATCTTTACGTTTTGATTTAGAGACCATTCAAAAAGAAAGGAAATGTGTCTTGCAGTCAACAACATAGACACATAATCAACTAACAGTCTGTCCAAACAAGCATTAAGGTGATGCTCAAAAGTTTTGCTCCATCACTTGCTTCCCCTTCCCCCTCTGCTGTCTCCTGTTGACATCAGGTCAAAGTCAAAATGGCATTAACTAACAACAATCACTAACCCGACAATGTTTGTACAAACGACACGAAACCAACTGAAAGAACAGTCCATCCTATCATACCACTGAAGTACACACATCCTTGCCTACTACTCTGGAAAAGTTTCAGGCACAGAACAGCACCAAAACTGGTGAAGAACACAACAGCAGCAGACCTCAAAGTCTACTGCCAGCGGCACCCAAATTGCTGGAGAAACACCTGCAGAACCTGGGAATTAAGGAGTCATCAACAAGAAATGAAGATAATGAAGAAACAGATCAACAATTGAAAAAAGAAAATTTCTAGCACAGGTTAGACTTTCAGGTTGATTCACTTTCTTTGATGCTCTAACAAACAAAATGCTCCTTTAATGAGAATGGCTAAGGTAAATCAAGCTACCTGGATGAAGATAGCACAGGAAAGTTATGGTATATCAATCAAAAAGAGAAAAAAAAGTCAAATACTTTGATGAAAATAACAAAGGAAAATTATATCTGTGATGAAAAAAAAAAGCAAAAGGAAATACAGGTTGTTTGAGCAGAAAAGAACATGGAACATTCAGCTCCTTTGTTGAACACAAAACAAAACAAAACAACACACACACACACACACACACACACACACACACACACACACACACACGCACACACACATACACACACACACACACCAAACAAAAAAAGAAATGCAATAGAGCTTCTCCGCTTAGAGATAATCATCATCAGTAAGGGACTCGGATGGTGGGGAACAGTTTCTACCGATTACCACCAAATGATTCAGCCCTGCAAGGTCTTCCCTGGTGGATGACCCTGCCATGACATTACACTGACAGATGGTAAACTGCCGCACATACACAGAGACAGAGTCACCATGGGCGTGCCTGTGTCTGGTGTCAGCATGAATGACAGGAGAGTCACACTGGAACAGCAAAAACAACACAAAACATGATGCAATCATGTGTGACGTGTACACGAAACAGGCAGAAAAAGGGCAAAGGTTGTGGATGATGGGGAGGACAAGAGCAAGCATACAGTTTGTTAGATACAAACATCTCAACAGTCATATTGCAGACCTGCCTTTTGAAAAGTTGAAATCCACTTTCAGACTCAACACACATGGGGTGCAGGATGGATAGAACTGAAACTTGGGAAATCTGGGAAAAGGGGTTGGGGAGGGGGAGCTGGGGCAAGTGCAACATGGGAGGACGGAGAAGGGGAAATGAGAAAGCACAGAGAGTAATGGGGGACTGGTGGGATGGAAAAGGATGAGGGTGGAGAGAGGAGGGTGGAGAGAGGAGGGTGGAGAGAAGCGGAAGGGGGTTTTAATCAGTGTTTTGCATGAAAAGCGTGTGTGTACTGCCACTGACTGCTTCCAGCAAACATGTTGATCTAAGTCGTCGTTTGTTGATTGACAGATTGCATCTCGGAGCCGACTTTGTTCCTAATGTGTGTCATCGGCAAATTTTGATGCAACCACCTAAAAAACCTCTCATTTTTGATACAATGCACATCACATGTTCCTTCATTTGATGCATCCACTGAAGGAACCTCCTTATGTCTAGGGCCTGCTTTTAATCATTCTGCCAACAAGGTAACATTTCAGATGTGTTTGTACAGGTGTTTGTAAAAAACTGCAATTTTGAAACAAGCGTGATTTTTCTATTCGATGTTTTTAAGCAGCATTTTAACCTGGGTAGGCACACTCCATATACACTCCTCACTGCACCACTCTTACAGTCCCCACAACCCCCTCTCCTGATAAGAGAGAGAGAGAGACAGAGACAGTGAGAGAGAGACAGAGAGACAGAGAGAGAGAGACACACACACAGAGATATAGAGAGAGACAGAGAGAGAGAGCGACAGGTAAGGTAAGGTAAGGTAATGTTGCTTATAGTCCAGCCAGCTGCAAAGGGCCACATCAAAGGCCATCACCACGATAGAGAGAGACAGAGAGAGAGACGCACACACACACAGATGTAGAGAGAGACAGAGAGGACACACACACACAGATATAGAGAGAGACAGAGAGAGAGAGAGAGAGAGAGAGACTGTACTGGCTCATAACTGGGATGAACATCTTAGGCTAGTCCATGACTCAGCGACAGGAAGGAGGGATGGGTGGGTGGTGAGACGGTGAGCTCAGGTGGCAAACCTGATGTGGCACAACTTGTCCTTCTCCATGAATAAGAAACAGCGCAAAGCAGGTACACCACTGTCCTCTCCTGTAGCCCAGTGGCATTCTCTTGTTAATTATTGCCACCCACTATAATGTGCAAAGACAATTCAAATTTGACGTTCAGAGGGTACCAAAGATCATGTGCCCTTAATTGTGGGCATGCAGCCATTTTGACACTGATTAGATGTAAAATTCCCCCTCTGTAGATACCACTGAAATTTGATATCAATGGCTTATTATTTGTTTTTACATCTAGTCTTTCCTTTATTACCTTTTTTGTGGTAGAAACTGTACTGATTAATCTGATCTTGATAAAATGCATCATTTGTTACACTATTTGCACAGGAATATCATTTAATGTATTTTTCATGTAGTGCTGCTTAAATGTAACCTTTCACAATTTGTCAATGTTGAAATACTGAAAATAATGAAGGAATGGACAATTGCAGACCAACACTTTTACTATTTCATTATTTTTAAAGTTAAGAATGTCCAGAAAAAGGTGCTCATCAGTATTCATTATTCCTCCTAGTTTGGTTATATTATTGCTTGCACTTGTGATTGCCTAGACAATGCCAACATCATATTTACCATGGATACACACACACACACACACATTCACATACACACACACAAACACACACACACATGCTCGCTTGCTCACTCGCACGCAAGCACACTCACATGCATGCACACACAGACACACACTCACTTACAAACACACACACACACACACACACGCGTGCGCGCACTCGCTTGCTCACTCGCACGCACGCACACTCGCTCACTTGCACGCACATATGCTCGCATGCATGTACACCTGCACATAAGCACACACATGCACGCATGCACGCACGCACGCGCGCACACACACACACACACACACACACACACACACACACACACACACACACACACACACACACTATGCAAGATCTCCCAAAAGCAGTCTCCAAAAATGTTGTTCCAGTGCAATACGCAGATGATATCTGCATGTGGATGGAAGTAACTCTGAAAAAGTCTACTCCACAAAGAGCACAGAATTATGTTAGAAGACTATCAAAGAGATCTAGACAGCATAGGCAACTATATGACACAAAATGGTCTATCTTTGTCCACTGAAAAAACAAATATGATGTTGTTTAATGCAGGAAGCAATCCAGAAAATTTACCAGTCTCCAAACTTCTAGGTGAACCTTTAGAATATAAACAAAGTGTTAAATTTTTAGGAATTTTCTTTACACCAAAATTATCTTGGAATATTCATTTTGAATATATATTAACAAAGGCTAGTAAAAGTTTGAATTTATTAAAAATTATAAGCAGACTACCCTGGGGAATGGATTCAAAAACTTTACTTCATCTCTCCATAGCTCTTGTTAGATCAAAACTTACTTATGGTAAAGAAGTATATTTTAGTGCTCTAAAATGTCTTCTGAAAAAGTTACAAAGTTTGGATTGCAAAGCCATTAAACTTGCTCTTGGTATCCCTGTTCATGCCTCAAATGCAAAAACATATAGAGAAGCTGGAATTTTGCCCTTTGATGGTTATCGTGAACTAGCAGCATCAAAATTTGTCATAAAATCAAGTGTTAATGATAATTACATTCAAGAAGACTTAAAACTTAGATCAAACACTGACTTTCCAAAAAGGGCAATTATGATTACATCGCAAGAAACAATAGGTACATATACTTCTGATTTGATTGAATGTTCAAAAACTGATATCAAAGATGTGGCTAAAAATCCATCTTCTTCATTTATTCCATCATGGAAGATACCAAAACCTTTTCTTGATATTGGTTACATTGACATCAAAAAAGGGGAAAATATTAATATCATCGCTAATTTAGCAAAATCACATGTATACGAAAAATATCAAAATCATCTTCAGGTGTTTACTTATGGCTCTGTTTTAGATGATGGAAATGTTGGTGCAGCATTTGTTATTCCTTCGCTTAAAACTCAAAGATCGTTCTTTCTGGGTAGTTATTTATCTATATTCACAGCTAAATTAGTAGCTATTATGCTAGCAATGGAATTTCTAACAGATCTTTCCTGTAAAATTGTTCAGATAGTTTTTTTTTTAGACTCAAAATCAGTCTTACTTGCCCTTGATTCATCAAATATATCGACACGACCCGACCTTCTGTTTGAAATTAAATATCTTTTATACTGGCTGGCATCTAAAGGCACTATTATAGAATTTTGCTGGATTCCTTCGCATACTGGTATACTTGGGAATGAATTGCTGATAGGGCTGCAAAAAATGGTGCTAAAAAAGCAGGGTCATCTTCCGAGCTGAAAATAAAACCATCAGTTGTAGAATGTTATCGTATCCTTGAATCAACTGCACGGAAGAGAGCTCAAATAAATGTT